>CAWUFW010020524.1:0-148839 GCA_963921515.1 Calotriton arnoldi
GATTCTTCAGTCCTCTAATCGTGATGTAGAGCGTCGAAGGTCCAGGATTCAGTTTTAAAGTTTAGTCCAGGGATATCTACTTTGCAATGGCAAGGTTCCCCCTCTTATACTAAAAAGAGGGGATGGACTAGCTCTATGACCCCACCTATGGGAGGGTCAAGGGAGGGGGTGGCTACACCCACTTCCCTTTGTCCAGTTTTGCGCCAGAGCAGGGGCAGGTAGCCCCTGAGCTGGTTTGAACTGCCATATGCACAGAGGAGCCTTTTGCTCCCCCAGTGCAGGACTTCAAAGCACTCTAAGAGTGCACCCACCCAGCCCCAATACACATTATCCTGTCTGGGAGGTGGTCACACCTCCCTGCAACAGGAAACCTATTGTCCAGGCCTCCCCTGCCGGAGTTTCGTCCAGCAGCAGGGTGCCAGACTTGTGTCTGTGGCAGCAGCATCCATTTTGTGATGCCAGGGCTTCAGAAAGAAGTTACCGGGTAAGCCAGAGTTAACATGTCTTTCCCTCTAGAAGGGTGGAATGCTACCCCTGCCGCCAGGATTGGAGGGGGGTAGTATTCCAAGATGTTTGACACCAAACACGACATGTTTAGGTGCAGCCATTCCAAAGTTAGCATTTTACCGCGAGGATATAATGCGCTAAGAGTATATGGTCAGGCGGCACTACAAACAGCATCAGAGATGGTCTCCGAACGCTGCAGAGGGGCCCTGCTCATGCAGGGGCACCCTCTCACATAGGAACCATGCACTCTGCCTTTAGGATTGATAAGGCCTGCCTTAGGAGTGACTTATAGGTTTATATGTGTGTATGTATATAGTGATATAGGTAACCTATATCACAGTAAAGGGTGCATGCACCACCCTACCCAGGCTGCAGTAGCAGACCTGTGGTGTCAGTTTGGATGGCCTCCCAGGGGTGGCATAATACATGCTGCAGCCCCTGGTAGGCCTCTGAGGTACCTATGCCCTTGGTACATAGTATACCATATACTAGGGACTTATAAGGGCACTCCAGATTCCAATCAGAGATGTGCCTAAGGCACATGGAAACCTTTTTACAGAGAAAGCAGATAGACTGGGGCCCTGAATAGCAGGATCCCAGTCCAACTAAGTCATAAACCAGCAAAACACCATAAAAAAAGTGGGGGCAACCATATAGTCAGATTCCACCTTCCTACATCCACCACCAGTGAAGGCAAGCGTTATGGATTCAAGGGGCTCAACCACAGAGGAGCTAATTCCGCCCACCTAATGCACCACAACCGGGAGCAAGCTTCACAGACTCAAGGGACCTTGCCACAGAGGGGCTATTCTGCCCTGTTGGTGCACTATAATTGTGGCAAGCTTAACGGACTGAAAAGGCCTAGCCACGGAGGGGCCAGTACCAACAGACCAGTGCACCACCAGCGGGGAAAGATTCACAAACTCAAGTGTGCCGGCTGCGGAAGCACTAGCATGTTTAAAATCTCTAAAATTCTTTTCCCCCTCTACAGCAGGGATTATTGACTTTGCTCATACTTTTCCAGGTAGCCAATCCCAGTAGGGTATGGTCTTCAATATGTACAGCAAAAGCTGCCTCTATGGAATAGTATATGCCCAATCTTTGTACCTGCGCTGTACAGACAGTAGTCCTATGTGGTATAGGAACAATGATCCATATTATCTACAGCAGTGGTTTTTAACCTTTTGACTTATGTGGACAGGCAGTTAATCATTATTGGAATCTGGGGACCTCCACTGACTCATTATTGGAATCCGGGGACCCCCACTCAGTCATTACTGGAAAGAGGGACCCCAGCCTAAGCATTTTCTTTTTTTTTTTTATTGTTTTTATTTATCTCCAGGAGTAAACATGAAAACCATATATCCATAAAAATAATATACAAACATATATCAGTAAGAATCAGTTAAGAGGTATTATACATCTTACAATGGTACAGATACATAGCAGAGCGGGCAAAAAAAAAATTAATACGTATCTAAGAAGAAAAGTAACATAATAATGCCTGACATTTTTACTGTTCTATATTTTCCATAGGCCCCCAGATTCGGTAGAATTTCCTCCCAGAGCGAGTACCCCTGCTCTTAGGTATAGCCATTTCTCTTTCATATATTTCTCTTACAATTGCGCACCATTCCAATGCCCTAGGCGGCATCTTAGACACCCAAGCCCGGGCAATACATAATCTAGCTGTTACTATAAGGATGGAGAAAAAAGATCTTAATCCAAGGTCTGACGTTGCCTTACATCCCAGCATAATCTCTGCTTCCGTTAATTGCATATCAATAGCTAAGCGCTCTCCTACTATTTGTGCAACATCTTTCCAGAAAAAAGCCAAGCCTGGGCAAGTAACAAACATGTGTAGGCTATCTGCAGCGACCAATCCACATTTGGCGCATTTACCCTTGTCACTTATAATTGACCCATTATCAGAAGCCCACCTGACTATTCGTTTCGGAGTGTAGTATAGCATACATATAGTTTTAAACTGTTGCAGCTTTAAATTAGTAGAGTATACTGCCTCATCTAAAGTCCCTAATGCATTTTCAATATCTACAGGGCTGATATCCTTACCCAAGAGTTCACTCCATTTAGATGCTAACTTTAGACTATCGTTATCCCAGAATTGAGAGAGTAACTGATAGACCTTACTGATAGTCAATTTTGTATTTGAGTGCAAATAGGTCAGTATGTCAGATCCCACAGGTTTTCTTATGTCTCTGCGTCCCCATAAGCAATCTCTAATCTGTAAATACTTGTAAAACATATGTTTGGGAATGCCAGATAACCTCTGTAGATCTTCGAAAGTTCGAAACCCATTAGTATTATATAAGTGCCCAAGCTGACTAATCCCGTATCCAGCCCATAGTTTAGCTTGAGTATCATGAAAAATATCCGGGAGCATAGAATTGCCCCACAGCAGAACACTAAGATGCATTAAGGGCAGAGAGCATTTAGCTACCATCTCTCGCCAAATATAGGCTATGTCTCTAAGAGTCTTGAACCGTACTCTTTTAAAGTAATTTGGGTCATTTATCTTATATAAAAACATTCTGCTATCGTTACCAACTGCGAGGCTATAGCAGCAATACTGTCTGCTAGGGGAGAAAAGATCACGCATTCGTCCTGCAAAAGAGGCCCAGAAATATAATTTAAAATCAGGCAGTTGGAACCCTCCATATTTGTATGGGAGCTTTAAGTATCGTATTGCGCGCCGCGGTTGTTTATAGCCCCATATAAAACTACTAATCACCCCCTCATGTTTCTTAAAAAAATAGTTCGGGACTCGCAGTGGTATAGCCCTAAACAAATATAGAAATTTGGGTAGGACGGTCATTTTGATAATATTGCAACGTCCTATAATACTTATTGGGAGTTTATGCCAGATCTTCATTTTAGAAGTCACAGCTTTTAGCAAGGGATCATAGTCTGTCCCAAATCTGAAGTAATCCGTACCCCTAAATAAGTCGCTGCTGAGCAGGCCCCCAATACTACTCTGTTAGTTTGATAATTAGTAAGGGCCTGCGTCTTATTTACATTTAATTTATAGCCAGAGAAAAGCCCAAATGTTCTGGCCTCTGTATGGATTGCATCTATAGCCTTGATTGGATCTGCGGAAAAGACAGCTATGTCATCTGCATAAGCCATTATTTTCAATTCACCAGAACCTAGATGGATCGGCAAAATAGATACATTGACAAGAAGTGATCTTATAAAAGGTTCTATATATAAAGCAAAAAGTAAAGGGGAAAGAGGGCAGCCCTGCCGAGTACCCCTAAGTATCATAAAAGGAGTAGACTGCAGCTGTAGGTAAATTAGTTTAGCCCATGGCTGTTTATACAAAGCTCTAACCCATCCATAAAAATGGCCATGAATGTTACACTCCATAAGTGTGGCCCAAAGACATTCCCATGTTACACGGTCGAATGCTTTTTCCGGGTCGAGCATGACCATTCCCATATCTAGCTTTAGCTTCGACGCAGCATCAAAGGCAACTAAGGTAGAGTTCACATGTGCCGTCGTATCCCTGCCGGGGATAAAACCGTGTTGTTGGTCAGAAACTAGTTGTGCCATAAAAGGCGCCAGGTGCATTGCCAATATTTTTGCGAAAATTGTAGCATCTGTATTAATGAGCGAGATCGGGCGATATGACCCACATTCTTCCTTTGGTTTATTCTTTTTTAAAAGAAAACGATATTTGTCATATCCCACGATCTAGGCACCCCCCACTCACACTTGAGTGAGGCATGATCTTTCTCAGAAATGGAATCAGATTATCCTTAAATATTTTATAGAACTCTACCGGTATAGCATCATCCCCTGCTGCTTTACCAGAGGGAAGAGCCCCTATGGCAGTAGCTATTTCCTCAGACGTAATATCTAGATTAAGTGACTGTATCTGTTCCTCTTCAAGCCTTTGCACAGTATTGCGGAAGTTACAGCTTTCTACATATTCGATAAATTTACTTCCATCAAACGCACTGGGGCTGCCGTACAGTTTTTTATAATACCAGGCAAATTGTTCTATTATCATCTCTGGCTGCGTGTATAGTATGTCCCCATCTCCTTTAATACCTTTTATCTCTCGTTCTGCCTTTTTATCAGAAAGCTGGTGTGCCAATCACTTCCCTACTTGCTCTCCATATTTGTACTGCAGAGCCCGATTTTTGTTATATCTAGCCGCAGTCTTATTTTTTAGAGCCTGCCCCAGCATAGCACGTTTCTCAATCAAGAGCAGATATGTTTGTGAATAAGTTTGTGATATTCCTTGCAGAGAAAGCCCTTGCCTGATTTCTTCAGCGTGTGCTATTTCTAATTGCCAAATAGTTTGCCCAGCAGATCTAGTGGCCAGGTTCTTACTTCTATTTTGCCTAAACACATTTTGTTGGGTGACTCCTCTTATATAAGCTTTGAGTCAGTCCCATACTATGAAAAGAGAGGTAGAACCTGCATTATCTAAAAGAAAATTCCTGATATTATTCTTAATAAGTGTTGCATACTCCATATCTGCTAGCAGGTACAGAGGGAAAGAGAACAAACATGTTTGCTTATTATCTGGCCTAAAGAAAATGACAATAATATGGGATTGTGATCAGATACTATCTTGGGACATACTTCACACTTAGCTATGCTCAAAATCCTGCTACTGACTAAAAACATGTCAATCCTCGAATAATGCTTATGCGGTGCACTATAATAAATATATCCAGGTTATAGAGGGAATAGAGACCGCCAAGCATCTCTGAGGCAGTGCAGTCGAGCCATTTCCAAGATTGCGGCTCTTACTTTCCTCATTCTGGCTGAAGCACCCCGATTAGTTGAATCCAAGTTTGAGTTAATAATGCAGTTGAAATTACCCATAACAATTAGTTCTCCCTGCCATTCTAATAATTCTAGTGATAGCATGTCAAACATTTGTGGCTCATCGATGTTTGGCCCATACACAGTACATAATACATATTTGTTGTCATGGATCAGTACCTGTACAATTACCCATCTACCTCGAGTATCATGGGAGGCTCTGAGCAAAGTGTAATCAAGCGATTTATCAATTAAGATTGCAACCCCCCTAATAGAGACCGTCTGAGATGTACACTCAATTATCTTACAGTCTAATTGTTTGAGTAGTTGTCTATCTTTATATGCCAAGTGTGTTTCGATAAGAGCAGCAATATGAGGCTTATAAATTCGCAGCTCTTCTCGTACCATCTGGCGTTTATTAGCAGAGTTTAGCCCAGACACGTTCCAGCATAAGCACTTAATTATCCCCATTGTAAAATAAATAGTAGCCCAAGGGCCAAAAAGCCATAACTCTGTCTGGCTTCTACATTAATACCTAAGCAGAAAAACAACAGTATAAAAAGCATATGTATATTGAGTCCGCCGTAGGAGAGCACGCAACCCCAGGCGCTCCCACTTCCACTATGGAAGGAAGATGGCAGATTGAGTCTGCCGTAGGAGAGTACGCAAACCCGGGCGCTCCCACTTCCACTATTTTCAGGGCTGTGTCTCGAGTGTGATGTATGCACAGTCATCTTAATGAGGAGAATCGAGGAGGCATTTGGATAAAAAATGTCTTACCTATGTTTACTGATGCTACCGCTTCGGACGAAACCAGCACAGTTTTTTTATCAACTGATTAGGTCTGTGAGGTGGACAGCTGGGCCGATCGGCTCCGCACTCTGCTATCCCCGGTTCCGGCTGACTCCGCCGGCCTCGCGGACTCCACAGGCCTTGCAGGCAGACATGGCTCCGCAGCGAGGGGGCCGCAATTTGCGTACTCTCACAACTGCCTCTGGTCCTGGCTTGGTCGAGAGAGACAATGTGAAGGAGAAGGAGAGTTTACAGGCAACCCGCGCTGAGACGGCAGGGCGTCGCACAGCGAACGCGGAAAAAGGGCAGAACTCTCAGCTTGGAAAGCCCATGCTTAGGCTTCTTCAGTCAGGGAAAGCTGCTGACATTTTACAAACGTGTACAGGCGCCCCCCCCCCGCAGGAACAAACAATGGCGGCAGCTCTTCTTGAGGCAGTACGACCGGATTTGATCAGGAGAATGTTGCAGCTCCCGTCCTTGATAGCTGCCCAAGCGAAGATGACCCGAGTGCTACACTGTTTCAAGGTACACAATTTACTTCATTGCTTGCAGGCTCGGTTAGCATTTCTGAACAGATAGATACTTTCCCGCATATTGCTATTACTTGTTGTACTGCAATTACGCCTTTATTGAGCCCAGCCAGGCCCGCTAGAAGTGACTTAATGGAGACTATTAGCGTTGTGGAAGCTGCAAACATATCAAGAGGGGGTTCTGACTCTGATCAAGTGATCTTAGGGGGAGATTCTTTGGGACATGCGAAGGATGGCACCAGTAGGCAAGAGGCTTACTCTGAGAACAATGACAGAGACTTGGGCCTTACGGGGGGACAATCAGACTGGGTGTCAGATTTAAGTACTGCTTCAGTAGTTAGCAACTCTGCAGAAGAAGAAGTAGTTTCAACCTCCTTTACTTCTTTGCCTACTCTGCTGCTTACTCCCTCATCTACCTTGGCTCTGGGAGGTCTGATAGATACTACTAATGTTCCTACTATTTCAAACGATATTCTAGCGGTAAAGCAGGCAGATGCTTTGCATACTGTTGGCAAAAAAGTGAATATCAAAAAGAAACATATTAATTATGTAGGTAAAACAAAGGAATGCTCAACAACTCCACGCAGTACTACAAGGTCGCAGGCTGATGGCAAAATGGCTGGCAAGGTGAGCCCTCTTCGGAAGTGGGTTACTGCCAAGGGGGAAGTAAGAGCTATAATCTCAAGACTATCAGGCTCATTACCCAGCAGCGATACCTTGTCCCCTGCAGTTGTAGGCCCGGGCAGCGAGATCCAAGGCCAGGGTGCGCTCAATAGCCTCCAGTCGGAAAAAGAGGTGGGGATTGCTGTAGTCCTCTGCTCTAATAATATCACTTCTCTCACAACGGAGGCTGGTGCTGCTTCTAGCGATGAACCTTCGTTGTCTACAATTTTGCAGGTGCTCCGTGACCAGAGAGCAGAGACACAAGGGTATTTCAGCCAAGCTAGGGCAGACAGTAGCCGGATACAGCAAGTCCTGTCGGAAGTCTCTGGGAAGGTAGAGTGTCTAACACAGGACATTACTGAACTACAGCAGCATGTGGCAGACACAGAGGATATAACAGCTGCCGCAGCAAAAACAGTCAAACTGCATGACGAACAACTTCAGGGACTTAAGGATAAAGTTGAAGACCTTGAAAATAGACAACGAAGGAATAATCTGAGAATTTTTTGCATTCCTTAGGAGAAAGAAGGGACTGACCCCCGCGCATACATTGTTCAACTGTTCCAGAAGACATTCACTGATCTCTCTGACTGGGACTCTCAGATACAAAGAGCTCACAGGCTTCCACTATTTTTGAGCCAAGAATCTCGAGCTAATCGACAACACCCACGCCCAATGATTATTTATTTTGGCAATTTTTTGCTAAGGCAAGCTGTTTTTTTCGGGTTGGCCCGGGTATGACAAACTCGCTGTCATTTTTTGCTAGATCAGACCTTTGCAAAGAGACAATGGAAAAACGATGGCAACTTCGTCAGCTGATTGACCCTATGAAAGCAGCGGGTGCACAAGTGTTTCTTCAGGAGCCGGCACGCCTTAAAGTGATATGCGGTGGACATACTTGAAATATACAAAGGGCAAGCGAGGCCCAGCAAATTCTAAACTCTTGGGGGTCCCCGGGAAGGAAGGCCCCCTGAGATTCTTATTGGGTAGTGGATAATGGCTTCTGTATACTCAAGCTTTGTTGTAGGGGCTTGTTTTTTTTTTTTTTCCCTTTTTTTTTTTCTAGGGGCTCAAAAGTGTTAAAGAAAGGAAAAAAAAGCCAAAGAGTCAAAAAGTTTAAACACAGGAGCACAAAGCAGAGAGCATAGAGCTGGGGGTTTAGGGGGGGGTCTGGTTTTATTCTCTTCTTTCTCTTTGTCTTTACATGGCTCTCCACATCATTGGAAGGGTTCCCTTTTTTTTCTATTTTACTATTTTTTTTTTTACTATCTTTATTATCTTTTGCATTACTCGAGTCTAAAGGCGATAAATGAATAGTGGGTAGCACCCGGGGGGTGCATATGCTCTCTTTTGGCTGTCAGCATAATCGACAGCCTGACTGGGGGTGATTCCCTCTCTTAGGTACTGGGCGGGGGACTGGGGTGGGTGGGTGGGGTCTATGGGGCTGGTGGGGGGGTTTGGGGCTTGGGTCATGGTCGTTGGGATGGTGGGGGTGGTGGGGGTAACAAAAAAAATATCAAAAGGAGTAAACAGAAGAGTCATTTTTGGTGTGTGCTATATTATTCTCAGGAGGACATGCAGATTAAGCCTAAGCATTTTCAAACTACCAAAGAATACACAAAAAATACAGAAATAAGCATTCATCAAACAAATACACACATTTTGAAATATTTTATTTAATTCACAGACAAATATAAACAAAAATCAAAGTTTTGATTTTGATGGGAAGGTTGGAGCCTTTCGAAATTCAATTGAGGCCACTCATCATCATCCATACCAGATTCCGTTTGCTGCATTTGCACTGCTCCCACAAATCAATCTGAGGACACTAATTTAAGCCTCAATGTTCACCTTCTTTCACATCTAAAGAACATTTTAAAATTCTCAATTTACAATTTGCTCCTTTATTTATATACTCTTTATTAATCTGTTAGCATTATTTCATTTTCTAAGCAGTTGCTGACCCCCTGAGTAGGCTTCGTGGACCCCCGAGGTTCCCTGACCACAAGTTAAGAACCACTAACCTACACAGCTCCACACCTGCGGTGTGTTAGGGTATGAAGCAATGTACATATTGTGGAACTTTATAACCATAGGACATTTCTTCTATTTGATAATTTCCAATTGATAATGACTTTAAAACATTAATGATAATCAAGAAATAATTTAGATTTTAATCTAAATGTATACGACTAGTGCTCTTGTAGTACAGTAGTGGAACAACAAACAGTAGTTCTTATTGAATCCAGTGGACAGAGCAACTTCCGGGTGCAAGTTTCCAGCCGTACTTCGGGGAAAATCATGTGACACATTCCCCAAGCTCCTGCATACTTGCTGTGCATAACTCTACATAGCTTATAATTACGCACAGGGGGAATGGGAAATGCCATGCAAATGCATACTTTTTTTCCCAGTCTGCAGGCAAAACATTTTTCCCGTGGAGAAAGGCTTTCATCTACGCCCCCACAAAATCTGTGGGGTGATTGTTCCTCTTCTCATTCCAGAAGTGGAGTTACTCCAGCCCTTGACTTCCTTGGAATTAGCTTTCCGACATTTCTAGGGGGGGGGGAAGGGGTCAGATCGAAGTTTGTAAAATCCCACGAATATACATGTTTGTGGGAGTGCTCAAACTTGCAACACAAACCATGGCTTGAAATGCCCACTTCTAATACCTTGCATGGGATTTACTACTGTGGATTGCTCCACGTGTGGTGGATCCACAGTAGTAAATGCATTTACACCTGTTTGGAATCCTTTTAAAGAGTCCTGGCAGATGAAAGTGAAGAATTTTGGACATAACTGAAAATACCTTTGTGACTATAGCCTGATATCTTTAGGTCATTGTACGCATACATATTTGTATGTATGTACGTGATGTATGTGTTGTGTGAATCTAGCCAAAAGACAGTGGAGTACAGTGCAGGGTGAGAGGCAAAGATACAGTCCACGAGTATTGGAAGTGACACACGTAGCACCATTGTGAGTGTGGAGATGGGCTATTAATTCGTTCTGCTTTTGTAGTAAACTGAAATCTTACCATTAAACCATAAACTTAAAAATAATTTAAGAGATACTAACATATAATACAGTCAACATTTTGAGAGCGTTAGCCATGGTAGTAGACCCAAAAAAGGGCAAATAAGGTGTTCAAGAAACTGTACCAGCTACAAGATAATGGGAGTAGGGGTAGTTAAAACAAGCATTTGCAATGCAATAGGTCTTGCTTTTTTTTTTTTTGAGTTGGAGCTATTGGTGCTGTAATGGATTTTTTTTTACTTATGTGAGAGAGAGTGCATGGGTGTGAAAGTGATAGAAAGCGAAAGATAGATGGTATATAGAGAAACAGTTATTTCCATACATAAGTGAGAGGTAGAGTGAAGAGAGAAAGAATGAGAAAGAGTGAATGGGTTACAGCATGGTAGAGTTATAGAGAGAAGGTGTTTAGAGGTAGGTGAGAGAAAGAGCTAGAGGGGAAAAGATGAGGAAGGTGGAGAGGAAAGCAATGGGTTAAAATGAGGAGGCTACACAAGCTAATAGGGTGGGATCAAAGTACTTAGAAAGGAAAAGTATTGGACCTTAAGATGAGTAAGTACAGTGAAGCTGCCAGGACGTGTCTGGAAGGAAGTCTGCCAATCACCCTCAGGCTGTGCATCCATTTATATGACTGAACGGCAGCTGGGGGGGAGGGTGGGTTATTGTCAGCCCGTTCTGTAGCGCTTGTACAGCATGCATGCTGCGGAATGTCCTAAAGAGCAGACACGGACTCCCCAATGACTCTCACACACAATGTTTATTAGGCATACATTGAAATAGCCTGTTGTAAAGTAGCTTTACATCACATGTCTGCGTGAGAGAGGAACGGAAGAGGTCTGCTGCTTCAGCTGAGTTAAAAATCGAAATTCTCATCGCAGCTGACTGTAAAAGGGACACATGTGGGGCATATTAGCAAGACCCACGTTGAATCATCGCAGTTTTAGCGGCAGGAAACTGCCGCTAAAACTGCGATAATGGGCTTGCTAATATGCGTTATGGAATTCCAATAGAAGCCCAGGTTAGACGTCCCGCACATCTAACCTGGGCTTCTATTGGAATTCTATAACGCATATTAGTAAGCCCATTATCGCCGTTTTAGCGGCAGTTTCCTGCCGCTAAAACGGCGATAATCTTAACGTGGGTCTTGCTAATATGGCCCTTAATTTTTTGGGTTTGGCTCTAGGCTGCATCTCTCGGTTCACTTTTTTGGCAGATTTATTTGTGTGAGCTGCAAGGCGTGCTGTCTTCATCACCCCTGTAGCCTGTGGCTAAACTTATAGCCTGAGGTAACCCTTGGCTCCCCCCAACTCCAGTCCTCTCCCCTGCCCCTCCCGGCACCTGGAGCCCCCGGCGCATTAATTAATGGCTGCAGGGACAGCTTTGCAGAAGAATTCAAGCACAGGCTGGGGAAGCTGCTCACATGCAGCAGAGAGGGAAAGGCAAAGAGGAGATAAAACAAGCATTTGCAATGCAATCGGTCTCGCTCTTGGCACTTTCCATGTATTTAGCCATGCAGCACATTAGCCTGGGTGCTGAAACATCTACTGTTCTTTAATATGGAGGAAAATAAGCACCAAACTGCGTGATTTGCATGGAGTTCCAAAACTTTCTCCACCCCCTGCTCGTACACGGACTTGGTTGAGCCTTACACAGAGCATCACACAAACAAGCATCACAGTAGCCCAACTCCTAGCCCGAGTACACACACAGCCAGTAGCACTTCCCTTGCCACTTCCCCTCAACTAAACGCCTACACCAACGTAAAGAAAACACAATAAGCCACCTGATACATCACTCAGGCCTTTTCCTACCAATCAAATGGCACACTTAGGAGGACCCACAAAGCTCCCACTTGCTGCTCTCTTCTTGTTCCTCAAGCTCACCCAGGACCAGCATCCCTGTCCCTGTAGTGCCCTTTCTTTTCACATAAGGAAACTTTCAACTAGCAGAGTTTCCTCTGCTTGTCACAATGAAGTTTCGAGTTTATTTTTTAATTGATTTTGAGATACCCCGAGGTCTACAATCAGCATATTAAAAAGATTGGTAATCAAAATACATAAAATGTTCCTTATCATTCATAAGTCCACATAATATTACATCCATTCAATAAACAGGTGACATTTTTTTTTTAAATGTGCACACTACAAAACACACAAATTTATTTGGTGGGTTTTGCAGCAAGTCCATCAAATCCTGAGGAGAGTCCAACGTAAATCTTTATATTAAAGGAAGCAAATATATATTTCTAGCCTCTTTCAGTGCTGGGCAGTGGACACTATTAATAGACATTAATAGAAGTTATGCACAATAAACATTCACAAATAAGTCTATGGTTTGTGTTCAAACTCTGCAATAGCCTATCACCACACAGCTCCTCCATTCATCCTCCAATTAAAGAAAGTTGGAGATAAAGTCTTGTATATTGCTCTGATTTGCCATAAAGACATCTGTTTTTTACACTACATACTAAACCCATCTGCTAAATCACCCATTACTGTACTGTCGGCTGAGCACTCCTCATTCTCTGAAGTTTGCTACACTGCAAGTATTGGGAAACTGAACTATTTTCCAAGGCAAAATATGGCACTTTTTAATTTTTTTAGAATCACGATGATCGAATACATTATGGTGCCAAGAAGGTCTATATCCACCAGCAATAAAATAAAATAAATGAAGTACCCAAAAGCTAACCAAACGGTCAGCACAGTGCGTTTTCAAGTCATCATTATTTGCATTCGACGTTTTCGTCTGCATGTTTTTGTATCTCTCCATAAACCATTATTTGGAGTCTGTCACTCTGTGTCCTAGTTCAACCTCCAAACAGAAGAGAGGTTTGGGGCAGCAAAATGGTATGGGTGGCTGCCAGAGAGGAATAGGTGGACAGCATAGAGAGATGGGTAGAGTTGAAGAGAGGTTTGGGGCAGTAGAGTGGAATGGGTGGATGCCAGAGAGGAACTGGTGGATGTTTTAAAGATATGGGTGGAAAGTAGAGAGGTTTGAAGACAGCAGAGAGGAAAGGATGGACAGTAGAGAGAGGTGAATGGACTATAGGGTAGGATAGGTGGACAGTAGGAATGGATGAGCTGACTGTACAGGGGGTAGGTGGACAACAGAGAAGAATAGGTGGCCAGTATAGAGAGATGGGTAGATAGAAGTGAAATCTGCAGAAAGCAAAGAGGGATGCGTGGACAGTAGGGAGAGGTAGATGGACTTTAGCAATGGGTGGGCTAGCTGTACAGAGGGACGGGTGGAAAATAGGAATAGAGAGGTGGGTTTTCCGAGCGGAGGTTGGGGAAACGTAGAGTGTGATGGGTTGACAGTGCAGGTAGGTGAACAGTAGAGGAGGTTTGGGGGGAGGAGTAGAGTTGATGTGGCTTTCGAGGTTAAAGGTGAGATAAACCGCTAGTCATGGATCGAGGGAATGACATCCGGGACCATGGGGAGATAAGCAAAGAGAGTGGGCCAGAGGCAGGCTAGGGGCAAGAGACAGCAGCAATTAATATGTAAAGAGGAGTGAGGAAGGCCACTGAAAGGAGGGTTGAGAACAAACCCCCTACCCTCCCCTCCCCCTAACCCCGGTCGCCAATAACCCTAGAAGAAAGGCAGAGAACTGTAGCTCAGGTGAAAAGGTAGATTGTGAGCAGCACGCAAGAACAGAAAATACTGTTGAAGAGACAAATAAGCGGCAGAGGGTGAGATAACTGCAGGATATAAGGAGGAATGACAAAAAAAGATAAAGGGCTTCCCGGCGAACATAACAGCAGCATGGAAAAGAGAAACCAAGGAGGGGGAATGAGAAACAAAAACAGGAAATTGAAGACAAAAACAGTCAGAAAACTCCTGGGTGAGGAAAGAGATGAAAACAATAATAGGAGCGATAAATAATAGGGAGAGTTATTAGGGCAGAGAGATATAAACAGAAGGGAAAGAGAAAAGTGTGGGGGGAAGCAGATGGAGGAAGAGTGACAGATATGTTGAACGTTAAAGGGTACCAGCAGAGGAGACAGAGAGCAGATGACGGGAGCCAAAGGAAGAGCAACAGCAGGACAGGGGGCGAATTAACAGAGAGGATGGGTCAAGAAGCAGCAAAGGGAGGGTGCAAGAAACAGCAGAGCTAGACGGCGTGGAGGGATGGGAGGGAAACTACAGTAACAGGAAAGATATAGGAACAGCAGGGGAGACGAGGTCACGGAATTTTCAGAGGATAGGGAAACAGCAAACGGAGAGCTGGGAGGAAAAAGAAGAGAGAAGGTGAGCGAAGATGTGGCGTAATGGCAGAGCTGCTGCTTTTGGAACTGGGAAACCACCAGATTCGAGTCTTGGCGTTGGCTGAACATCCTGTGATTCTGGGCAAATCACTTAATCTCCCCGTGCCTACCAAAAATGAACGTGTCCTTGTGTAATGTAACTGGTGCTCATGTAAAGTGCTCCAATACCTTCGGATTGACTTTGCGCTATATAAAAACGGCAAAAAGAAAATACGGGGGCGGACTAGAGGGAAAGACAGAGAAACAGCAGTGGGGGGAGCAAAAGGAGAGGCAAATGGGGAGGGGCAGAAACAGCTGGGGGGAGAGCAACGGAAAGGACAGAGAGAAAAACAAGAGAGTGACTGATGCTGTGAGGTAATAGCAGAGGAGAGCAACAGTAGAGGACGAGATAAACCAGCAGTGAATGAGACGCAATGTGAGAGGGAGAAGCTGCAGGTGAAGAGAAGCACGGGGAGTGGTAGGAAAGAGAAAGCAAGAGCTGACGCAGAAGCCGGAGCTAAAGGCAGAACAGTGGGGGAAGAAACGCAAGCGAAAAGTTAAAAAAAGGTAAGGATAGGGTGAAAGGGGTGACAAAGGCATAAGGAGAACATCGGGGAAGGAATGGAGGGATGGATAAATGCTACGGAAAGGAGAGAGAAACAAGAGGACATAGTAACAACGCAAGTCGGTGAGCACCAAAGAGATAGAGAGCGGAAGCACGGAGAGCGAACCAAATATGGGTGTAAGTGAAAAAACAACAATAATATGAGAAACGGTAGGCGGAGAGAAGCGAAACCGCAAGAGGAGAACCAATAACACGCACAAGGGGCAAGTAAAAGAAATAGCAGGGCAAATGTCATCTTCTAGGAGTAATGCACATGAGAAAGTAAGTAAAACAACAGGGAAGAAGAGGAACAGCATGTTCAACAGAAACATGGGGAGAGAAAAAGAATGCAAGAAACCACAGGCGGTAAGATCACCTTCAAAGAGTAAGACAAATGAGAGAATAAGCAAAACTTCTGGATGAGGAAGAGAAACAACAGTAGGAGAAGAAGGAGAAGAACAGGGGGTAGGGCGCACAATCACCTTTGAATAAAGCAAATGAGAGAATAAGCAAACCATGTGGCTGAGGAAGAGAAACAGAAGGGCTTAGAGAAACATGGGGTAGAAGATCCCCTTTAAAGAGTAAGGCAAATAAAAGAGTAAATGACACATCGGGACGAGTAAGAGAAACAGCAGGGGTAAGATCATGTTTGAGAAAGACTAAGCCAAACATCGGTGTTGGGAGGAGAAACGGCAGTGTGAGTAAGAGAAACACTGGGAAAGTGATAGAGTTCGAGAAACAGTAGTAAGTAAGATCACCTTTGAGTAAGGCAAATGAAAGACTAAGGAAAACATCTGGGTAGGGAGGAGAAACTGCAATGTGAGCAAGAGAACCCTTGGGAGAGTGATAGTACAATAAAATGGTTGGGGGGTAAGATTCTCTTCTAGAAGTAATTCAAACGAGAGAATAAGGAAACATCTGGATGAACAAGAGAAACAGCAACGGGAGAGTAACAAAAACAGGGGAGTTGAGAGAAACACAGGGAGGAGAGAGTGTGTGAGAAACAGCAGGGAGCAGGAGCCAGTTCAAGGAGTAAGGCATATGAGAGAATAAGCAAAGCATTGAGGAGCGCTAGCGGAACAGAAACCACAGTGAGAGAGTAAGAGAAACAGCAGGGTTACAAGAAGACTAACATGAGATTGAGTAAGAGAAACAGCCAAAAGTCCTGACTTATTGAAGGTAAGATGTTGCTTGTTGTATCATATATCTGGATGCAATGACCGAAACAGCCAGATAGAAGTCAGGCGGCACACTATGCTAAGCACACATTTTTGGCTTAAGTGTTTTTAAGCCATGCCCTTAATTACATTGGCCATGCCCCTTTGAGAGACCCCCAGTTTTTTCACCCCACTTAAAGCCCTGGGTGTGTGGGTGTGTGTGTGCGCGTGCGCGTGTGTATGTGTGTTTTGTAAAAGAGTTAAAGGCTACGAAAATTCATGCCTTTACATGTTACATGTAGATAGATGTATGTATGTAGTGTGCACTGGGCCCACTGTACTCCTTAAGCAGGGCTTGGACTTGTGAGCTGCGGGGTACCACAGGGTTTCTGCACTAAAAACATCAACCCATAAGTATACATCCACTCCCTGAGGAGTGCGTGCATCTCTGTGCAGGAAGCGCCTCAAGACTCAGAAAGCATTTTATGAAGCGTCACACGCACCTGTGACTCAGCAGATGAGATGCAGAGCTCTGCAACCAGTGCATTGCCCACCTGAGCCGGTTTACCAGTAGTACACCCTATGCAGGGTCGGTCTTGGACAGAAAATCGGCCTGGACACTTAATTAACAAGACCAGCCCCTGCCATCTGAAGACCCCAAGGAATCCGGTTTGTGAGTGCAGGAATCGGGAGATTACCCTTGAAAATGTAGTATCCCACAGGAGTCAGGATTGTTGGCATGCATGCTTATTGTGTGTGGAACTGGCAGGTACTTGCTTACAATACGTTTCTCATTTCTATAACGTGTACGTACTTGCCTATTTTCGCTACAACATCGCCATCAACGTTAGTACTGGTGAAACTATGTAGCTCGCACAACTCATAATAATAACACGTTGGCGGAAAGCTATTGAATGGTAGGAAAGTGTAGGGGCCTTGGATTGGTTACGAAAACTCTTACGTGGATTGGCTGGGGAGCTTTGCTTGTTGTTTATTAGCTGTGGGCTGCCCGAGACTGTATTGTTCCTTAGGATTGGCGGAAAAAACGCGAGAACAATCGCTACCGGTCATATCTGCGACGTCATTTTCTGGGATCCCCTGCCAAACCCTTCTACCAATTGTTACAGAGTGCTGCGGTGCCCACTTTGGGCTTAGCCCCCTCCTCCTATGTCGTAGTATCAGAGTACTCCTTAGCATCCAATTGCGTGGTCTTTGTGGCCGTACAGTGTTGGCTCCTGCAGCTCCCCTCCTCGGGGCGTCTGTCGCTGTTACAAGCGAGGTGAGTGTGGTGCGACTGTCACAATTTAAGTAAGCTGTCAAGTGCGCGGTGGGAGAGTGCTCACCGCGCTCTGTGCTTTCCCTGGTAGGTTAGCTGGACTGCTGCTGTCCCCCCGCTCTGCACGTATCCGTAGCCGGACTAGCAAGGGAGGTCAAATTCCTAACTTGTGCTGTCTCTGCCTCCCGCTCTGAATTGTGAATATGCCACTGTTTTGTCATGCATGCGTACGATGTAAGGCATCGCGCGCATGCCAGACAAAAGAGTGCGAATTGACCCACCAATCACACGCCAAACAAGCATTTCTTAATGCAATAGGACGCGTTTATACGCGAAACCTATTGCATTGGAAATGGGAGGGTGGGGGTCCAGGAAGGCCCGAATGGGAGTGGGGGGTGCTGAAGGGGGGGGGGGGCGAAAAGTCACGGACTGCGGGAGGGGGAGGGGGGGGACACAGGGGCAAAAATAGTTTTGGAGTAAAGGGGCCAATAGCCAGGGAAGGATATAAATGACAACATGGCCATCAGGAGGAGGGACTAACAACCTGAAAACGAATCAAAATGCAGCATTTAAGATTGAAGCCAATGAAAAACATAGACGGACAGTGGGCGGAGCTTCCCCCACAATACTGTATACAGCATCTCTCGACGAGACAGCTCATGCGCTGCCTAGCCGAGACCTAAAAAATGGCCTAAGGCGAACTAAGGGAAGACGGAGCGTGCCCCGACTGATGTTCAGTTATTCCACGCACCACAGGGCTGCACAGCCGATGCAGTGACAACCAGAGAGAGGTGAGCTCGCCACTGAGCCCCTTTCCAAACTTACTTCTTATCGCAGCTGACTGTAAAACAGGCTCCTGTTGGAGCTCTTAGAGCCAAGCCACACCCTAAATTCGGCTCTCCCTATTAATTTGGTGGTTTGCCCACCTCTATTGGCACGTGTATTTCAATGCGTGCCTATCTACTCTCATGCGGGCATAAATAAAAAGAAATGGGTCGTGAAAACACAATCTTCTCCCATTACCTCCCAGTTCCCTCATTCCCAGCTGGGTGGGTCCCTTGTCTTGTAGATAAGGCAACTTCAGGGCATCGGAAAGGGTAACGTACGCTGCAGGCTTTCCCGGGAGTACCAGCCATTACCAGGACTTCGGCAAAGAAAAGTAAGTAACCTTAAATCTTGAGTGCAAGCAACAATTATTTTGGGATGTGCGTGGAGACGAGATGAAGTAGGACACGGCACACATTGACATAGCCCCCACTCTGCCAAGGCGGGCCAGGGCCCCAACATTGCCGAAGGCTGCATTTCCTTCCTTTGTATAAAATCGTGATTTATGCCCCCTCATTTGAATTTCCGAGAATACTTAATATCATAAAAAGATAGCGAGCTATCTCCTGCTGGGTGTTATTATCCTCTTTGCGCACTGATGATTAGATTGTACGGCTACATTGCGCCACACACCCGCCAACATAGACTGACACACTCTGCAATCAGAGGGGAGGAAGCGATGACTGTTTTGGCAATGTGGCTGACACACACACGAGTGACATGCACACGAATGCACGAAGGACATGCACATGAATGTACTCACTACAGTGTTCACATGCAGGCAGTAATGTACGCATATAACCTTGCAGATACAATAACACGCAGCCGCAAGCCAGGTACCGCATGTCAAGGGGGTGACTTTCGGCCGGTCATGCGTAGGCAGCTGGGCCTGTATCCAACACACAAGTCCTAAAAAACACAGCGGCGTCTCCGGGCAGATTTCACATACCTATTTAAATGAACAGCAGGGGTCCTCTCGCTGCCTGAGGCCGCGCAGAAAAAACAAGGGGGAGTGAGAGGGGGGTGCAATGCCTCAAGTGCTCGCCATCACTCCTTGGAAACATGTATGAGTGACATTTTCTGGCAAGCAAAATCAAGCAATGAAGACGAGGGACAGAAATAGGTGTAATCAGAAAAAACATCTGTATGAGCAACTAGAGAATCTAAGAAGATCTTAAAGTCCAAGTACTAAACCTGCCAGTCTCTAGTCAGTCAGAATGCATGCTGGGCCGTGAGATGAGCTCTGCGTGGCTGTTATGAGAGTCCTGTCCTGGCTTTTAAAGAAAAGTACTACTTGGCTACCTCGGACTCAGAGCACCTGAAGTCAGACACGCGTTGAAGTTCTGTGTTGCCAGGCGGATGCAACAATTCCGGGGGCCCGGGCTGGGGTACACAGAACATCGCTGCCACAGACTCGGACACCTGTTGCTGGGTAGGCCGACTGAAAAACAATTAATTCTGCCACTGTCTTAACAGGCCTACGCCCACTGGTCCCCCAGCTCCTCCCTGGCAAATCAATCAAATAATGCCGAGGAGCATTCCACGTGGACCCGGGCCGAACAGAATTTAATTAGCCCCAACACGGATCTCTTCTCGGAATTGGGAAAGTCTCAGGAGATAGGCCACAACCAGGCAGGCTGTATTTATTTCAAAATGAAATAAGCTCGCCTGGAGCTGGGCACATCGTTATAGTCCGACGCACTTCCGTGCCCCTGGCGCTAAAGCCAAGCGAATTGCCTAGTGAATGGTCGCACTACCCCCCTCCCCCCACCTAAAACGACTCGAGTTACATCATAGCGCGCTAACGCTGCTGAAAACTGAGCACAGCAGAGACAGACTGCGTGACTGCTCAGTTATCAGTACAGAATAAAGTACGTTTTATTTACTATAGCAGCTAGAGCAAGTTAGCAAGTACATATACCGGGCTCTGAGTAGCACACTTACTTTTTTCAGGTGCAAGCCGGGGCCATGGCTGCTGGCGGGCCCCGTGGCAATGCTGGGGTCGGTCTGGTTAAGGCAGGATATGGTCGTGCCTGCGAGCAGCAGTCAGCTCTGGCTGCCAATGCCTTAATGATGAATGCCATAGTGTGTCAGCAGGTGGTTTACAACGAGGCGCTGGTGGGGTTGGGTCTGTCTCGGGAATTGGTCTTTTCCGCTACGGGGGAAGGAATTTTAAAGGATTTTAAAGGAGCGTGACAAATGCATGAGGATTGTTAAAGGGGCAGTCTGTCCATTAACAGCAACTGCAACAAAATAATAAACAGTGTGACCAAAAAAACAGGCAACAGCAAAAACGGGCAGGAAAGGAAGATAAAAATAGCCCCACAGAACACAGATTAAGCAGCAAGGGGTAAAGATACAGTAGTTAGGCAGTGCTGTGTGGGAGGAAACGAATGACGAAAAGGAGGGACAAGAGGAATGACTGACCACTAGCAACAGAGGATTTTTATAGGACACTGAAACAAACAAATGAGAAGCAGTGGGTGGATTTTACCTCCAAAAGAAGATAAAATAGGTCTCGAAAGCTCGACCTAAAAACGAAGTAAGGAAGATGACTATGAGGTTGTGATGTAAATAAAGATGTTATAGCAATTTTAGGCACCACACTGTATGATTGTTGAGTATTAAAGAAAGAATCAATGTCAGCTCGACAATCATTAGCAATTAGTCAACCAACGACGGTGTGATGAGTGTGTCACTAGTGTTCAATTCACATTGCTGTTATTTCTCTCCATGTTGTACTGCTATAAATCAGATTAGCTTATTTCATTGTCTGCGTGGTATTTTTGAGGAAAGATACAGATTGAATTTGAAGCCCGTATATTGATGTCTGCTCATGCTTGGCCCTTGTTTCAATACCACTAAATGGTAAACAATGCTTTACTTCAGATTTAAGGAAGCCCGCAGAAGCTGCTGCAGCTAGAGAACTAGAGAGTGAAAAATCAGTATTCTCTCGGCATACGTGACAACTGAACAATTTAAAACTCAAAGATCCACACTAGTAATGAACAGGTGTGTTTTGAAAGCCAGAAGCTAGTGTCATTCACCTTGATGGTTTGTGTGCACAAACACTAGCCCTGTTGACATGCAGCATGACCTATGCTCTTTGTAAAAGCACAGAAATTGATAAAAGCCATGTCACACGTGTCAAGCGGTAATAGTGTGCCTACATTGTACTACGAGAAGCAGCCTGGAGTAAAGGCTGTTAGGAATTCATGTGCAATGACAGATATCACTTAGCCTATTTGCTAGACCTTTAGACAAAATTGTGATGTGTACAAGTTATCAACGAGAAAGGATTGTAGCTTTCACAGTCTGAAAGATCTTTTCTAGGGGTTGGAATGAGAGAAGCAGCAGCCTTGTTAAGGTCCACCTTCAGTGTTCCTCGTCTTTCTGCTTCTTCAAGCATTTTAAATAGAATAGGGGTGATAGAGAAGCTTCCTACTACATATATATTGTCAAGGAACCCACCTTCGCCTTGTAACTTTCAAATGTTTAGACTCTTTGGGCCTGCTGTACAAATTTGACCCTTTGCGACTGCAAAATGAAGGTACAAACTAAGGGCCATATGTATAAAACAAAATTGCGATCGCAATTTGGCTTAGTGGTATGTATGAAGGAAAAACTGCCTCGCAAAATAAGGAATCGCAAAATTTGCGATTCCCTATTTTGCGAATGCATTTATGGAATCGCAAATTGCGATGTAAGAAGCACAAAAAAAGTGCAATTTGGCCTTAAGGAATCGCAAATTACCACCAACTTCAAGTTGGTGGTAATTTGCGATTTCTTTGAAAAATGCACTTTTTTGCATTTTTCAAAGTGCAATGTGGCGCACATACATGCCCTTAGGGCATGTATGTGCGCCACATGTGCACCCATGCATATTTCAAGGGTGCAACAGGGTGTCCCCATCGCAAATTGAGAATGTCTGCCCATTTATTCCTATGGGCCTCTAGGCCCATAGGAATGAATGGGGAGGGTTTCCTTAATTGCGAATCGCAATTTGCGATTCGCAATTTAGGAATATGTAGGATTCGCAATTTTTTTGCAAATCCTACATACATCTTGTTTTGCGATTCTCAAATAGCGATTCTCTAAGATTCGCTATTTGAGAATCGCAAAACCAAACTTTCATACATATGGCCCTAAGATTCTGTAATATGTTACCGAATCGCAATTTAGGTTTCAGGCAACATACAGAATCGGTATTTGAAAGGGGCGTGTAAAGGGCGTCCATTTCGAATTCCCATTCCTTAACTTATGTATTAATGTTTTGTAACTGAAATCCGGTTGCAAAACATTAATATATTACCACCAAATCTAAATGTGTGGTGACCATTCTCAAATGAGAGGGTCCCCAAGGGACCCCTTCTCCTTTGTGAATTACAGTAAAAATGTTTTTAGGAACAGGCTCCTAAAAATTGCTTGTAAAAGTATTCATTTTCTTTTTTAAACTCATCCCATTTTCCTTTAAGGAAAACAGATTGTATTTAACAAAAAAAAAAAGATTGCTTTATTTAAAAGCAATCACAGACATGGTTGTCTACTGACCCCCACATGCCACCAAGCCTGTGACTCTAACCAATCGTATTGAGTCTCATATAAATTGCGACCCTTTATGAATCGATATTTTGTGAACCCACCTACTAATACACAGGTTGGTTCACAAAATGCCAATACACTCGGTAGAAGTCGGTGTGCAAATTACACCCGGTTCTACCAAATCCATTTTAGTAGATACCTAATAAGACATTGCAAATCATTATTTGGGTTGTATGACGGAACCACGCATGCGATTGTATTGCATGCCTTAACAACGCAGTCTTTACTGTGACTGCGTTTTTACCATGCATGCCTTTACCACACATGTCTGTACAATGAATTTCATTGTAAAGGCATGATTGGTAAAGGCATGTGCGTGGCAAAGATCACACCCCAACCCCCAGCGCTGAGCCCTAAAACCCAGCCCTAAACACTACCCGGACCCCCCACCCTGAGCCCTAAATCCCTTCCCCAGCCATAAAAACTACCCCGCCCCCGCCCCTCTCCCTGAGCCCTAAAAACTGGCCCCATCCCTAAAAACAACCCTGAGCTCCCTCACCCTGGGATCTAAAGCCCAGCCTCCCGCCCTGATTACTAAGCTGCGTCCTGATCCTTCTTGTCCCGATCCTTCCTGTTCTTCCTTCAAATCTCCCCGCCCATCCGCCCTGAATCTGGAGCGCAAATATGTGTGGTAAAGGCATAAGCATTCTTCCCTCATCATATGATTATTTATTTAGGATTTATAACTTGAAAAGCTAGACTACAGATATGACTCTGAGTACTAACAGGTCAAGTCATCATTGCTGTAACATACATTACCTTCCTAAAGTGAAGTGCTGTTGCTTGTAATGAATGTAAATATATTTGGTACAGCATTGTATTGTACTTATCAAATTACAATTTAAAAAAATAAATCTCTGTAAACGGGACACTGTTTTTTTGAGGAGGCGGAACCTTCACCCCTGATGCAGTGTGGGGGCTATTAAGTTCCATTTCAAGCCTGCGGTGAGAGACGCTGTGTTTGTGGAGGGCACAGAATTCAATGCCCATAGTGCCTTTGCTCCTAGGAGGTGGAACCTTCATCCCTGACGCTGTGTGGGGGCTATAAAGCTCCATTTCAAGCCCTCTGGATGCGCCAAGTGCATGTCTGGGCAAAGACTAGGCCTGAAGTGGGCCTGTCTGCACCCGTCCGAGCCTGAATGAGGCTGGGCCACCTCCCTGACATCTGCACCAGTTTCTCTTTGTGTTGACTAGATTAAGTGACTAAGGCTTGAGGATGGGGAAATGAAAATCTCCTTCCCATTGCCCCAAACCCTCTAATCTTAACCAGGGTGCTTCAAACCAAAAGTCAATCATGAGCTTTTTAACATCCGCTGTAGGGGCAATTTTGGAGGAGATAACAATAGTAGAAGCTGAACTTGGTTTTCCATGATGTTTCACCTCCCTAAGTTACGTTGATTGGGGACATTGGGATAAACTCCATCAATGCTAGCAAAGGCATTCCTCTGTCTTCTGTGGGTAATAAGGAAGGTGCACCGAAGGTCACGTTTGCAATAGTCCATTATCCCCAATATACTATCGGGTTTTAGGTTCTGTGTCCCCCTGAACTTGGCTCACCAGCACCCAAAAGGACGAGGAAGGAGTCTGCATTATCTCAAAAAGGTGGTGCGAGTGACCAGATGGGCCCGTCAGTTCGAAAAAAAGACTTCTCTTGGGGGTCGTAAATATGTGGTAGGCAATAACTTCGGCCCCTTAGTGGATGATTTACTGGCTTGAATTGAAATAATGATTAAACCTTGTCTTGAAGAATGTGACAACCTATCTAGGTAGGCCATTGAGAAGGTGGTTGTGAACCTTACTCTGGCTGGGGCTACTGTCGATCAAACACATAGTTTATCCACCTACAGTAATCGGGCTACTGATGTATGTTTGGGAGGGAGGGGCACTGATATCACATGTTGGGCATACACTGTTTCTAAGGATCTTAGGTCAAATGTGGTTGGCTGAACTGGCCCTTGGCTTGTAAACTCCCACAGCCCCGTTCAACTACCACTACCCGTCCTCCTCCCTTATCATTCCAATTATCCCCAGTTATGGCTGGTCCTTACTGGTCCATCTTCAGCAGCTATGTCAGCAGAGAGACCGTACCTGTAATGGACCTCAGTGGGAGGGGCAAGAGGGCAGGTCCGATGGCTGCCAAAGTCTTTAATTTTCCTCCGAAGGGGGGCAGAGCTTGTCTACTTGGCTGCCTTTTCAGTGTGCTCCTTTGGCTGCTAACCATCCTACACCATTCTAGTGCTGCTCCGTGATTTGGTGACACTGGGGCGAATGTAGTGCATTCTCCTGCTGGCCTTGGAGCAGCCGCAGTGTGGAATCCTCACCTGCTTGCTCCCGGGTAATGAGTTGTTGGGGACTGTGTGGCTGCACTGTCATGGTGACCCCTCAGCCCGGTTGAGGCCTGCAGTAAATGGCACCGAGATGTGGATGAAGGTACAGGCAGAGGCAGCCCCAAAGAGCCAGAGCTCATCACCGCTGAAACTTGGGGAGCTGCTCATAGAGGAACGACTGCCTGGTGGTGACCCCGGGCGGGCTGGAGAGCGAATGTGCCTGGCTGTCGGTGATTGGGGTGGTGGGTGCAACCTAGCCCCTGAGGGTGCTGCCTGGGCTTCGGTGCCGTGGTTGCAGACATTTGAGTGGGATACCTGCTGCATGGTCAACTGTGACGCTGCTGCCTGTGGAGTGTCTGTGAGAATTGGAAGGCGTTTGACAGGGGCAGGATGTGCGTCCTCCCTTTGCTGCCAAGAGCTATCCTGCGGCAGAAGGCGCTGGTGCGGGAAGAGTGGGACTGGTGCTCGAGGAGCTCCCGCAGGGCCTTGTGAGACCTAAGTGCCGTGGATGCTGACCAGACTTGGAGCGGGCCGGCAGAGATCTCGGAAATGGGCTGGGCCATCAAAGGCGACCTTCTAGCGCACATGTGGTAACAAGCATGACTGTTGGCCCTGCTCCTTACTTTGGAACCCTAGAGAGGGCGAAAGAACTTGGGTGAGTTTCCTTGGTGCGCTGCTGGCTGGTGAGGGTTGGCTGGCATAGCGGAGGTGCCAACAAGGTTGTCGGACTATTTTGGTGTGGCAGCACAGTGTCCCACCGAATGGAGCTGAGGATTGGATTAAGTTTCCGCAGGGCAGCATCAACTAAGTGCAGAACCTGCTAAGGGTGACACCTCACTGCTGCAACGAGGTGCGGAGCACTCCTTTCCTTTGAGCCCCACAGATTTGGTGCTGGTGCTACATTGACCATGGGTAAAATATAAAAACGCAATCTAAATTGCAGTTCAATGTGCGTAAAATCCCCAAGAGCCATGACAACGGCATGACAGTGGCAGAGGGGCGCAAAGTGCGGGGCAGCCAAAGGCGGGTAGTGACCTTTGTTTCATACTGATGGAGATGCAACATAGTGTCACCAAGATCGACGGGAAGATTGACACTCTGTCATTTCGAATGGCTAGGATGTTGGAAAGCCTCGACAAACATACCGAACACCTTGACATGATGGAAAGGTGAGTATCCGAGGTTGAAGATGAGCAGGAGATCTCCTCGGCATCCCAGAAGAAACTGGGTAAGACACTCACGATGTTGCTGGCCAAGGCGAAGTGCTTGAGGCAAGATTGCGGCACAACAATTTGTGGATTGTTGGTCTGGCTGAGTTCACCAATACAGGCAACATGGAAAAAGTTGTGGAGCAGCTCTTGATCGATATTCTGAGGTGAGAGACTTTTTTGGAGATATTTGTGGTGGAGCAAGCTCAGCGCTCACTGGCTCCCAGGCTGGTACTGGGTGCTTAACCACATCTGATTATAGCAAGACTACTAAATTATAGAGCTCAAGCTGCAGCACTCTGTGGTCAAGTGGAAACTACAGGAGCTCCATATCACCTACCACACACTGTACCTAGCTCTACTGAGCTCCATGGCGGCCGCAGCAGGTACCGAGGCGGGTCTTTGACCTTGACGGAAATGTGACTACAGGTCGGGCCCCCACATGGAACTCATGGGGCATTTTCCAGATACTTTCTGAGAATTCACAGTTAGAGGAAAATATCCTCTATCACATAACGCACCTTAGCGCGTGCGCCACATAGTTGGTCTTTTAAAAACACTTTTCTAGACCACCACTTAACTTGCACTACACAAAAGGTCCTGAAGAAAGCCATCCCACTAAAGAGAGCATGGCTGAAACATGTTGACCGATTAGTTTATCGGAGTTACTTTAGACCTCCTAAGATATCCGTCTCTCGTTTTGAATTACTGCCAAGGGCCCATACATTAAAATAGTTATTTTTGTTCCGTGGGACCCATTGGACAGTTTTTTAACATTCACTCACCCACCTTCACTGCACTTTCACGGCACAAAACCGGCTCCGCTGTATCCAGGCGTCGTAGCACACCCAAGGTGCACTCGGTGCCTTGGGTGGGGCCCGATGATAAAGCATGTCACCAACTAGGTTGGTGAGTGAGGGCCTTCTAAAAACCAAAGTGTGTTTTCCATAGAACAAACATACGGTAGGAGCACCCACCCCATAGCTAGTTCTCCTTGATACATACTTTTATAAAGAGTACCAGGCCCAGTGCTTAATTTGAGATGGTGGTTTCTGTTCCTCAGCACCGGCACATAAATGTCAGCACTGGAGCTTGTGACAGCCTGCCACAAGGTGGCGCTGTCTAGCTAATTTTAGAGATGACCACAACAACAGTTAATTATTCATGCTACATTTAATAAAATCACTATTACCTGCCGCCAAAGCTATTCTTATAGCTTTGGGGGTCTGAAATAGTACAAATTGACACACTTGTAGGAGTGTGAGGGTTAGTAGCTGTGTTGTTACTATTATTGGCAGCATAGCAGCAGGGGCGGCTTCTCCACTAAGGCAGAGGAGCATCACACCACTGTTCTTTGAGCAGGAGAAATAAAATGATAATAACATAGTTATTATCATTTTAATTTTCGCAGGTTTGGGACTGGGTTAGGATGGGGTGGGGCTGGAGGCACAGGGGGAGGAGTGGTTTGGACACTCCAAGTGTGCATGACTGCTTGGCCGGCTGCATCATGTCATGTTATGTTATGTTATGTTCTGTTATTTTATTTTATAGCGTGCACAGATACTCCGAGGAGTGTCCCGGCGCATCAGGCTGACCAAACAGCCTTGCTCACTTTGCATGTTCCCCACCAGGCTGCATTACACAGCCTGGTGGGGAAAATGCCCAGGCCCCCAGTCCCCATCTGAGCGCCGATCCACAGTGTAGACATCACAAGGGGCAAGAGGCAAGGTCGCCCCTTGTCCCCAATCTTATACGCTCTTATGGTTGAGCTCCTGGCATGTGCATTGAATGAATACCATTCGCATCTGGGGATCCGCTTTCACCATTACAACCTGATAATATTGGCGGATGACACCCTCCTGCATGTGTGTAATCCAAAGCACAATCTGGCTCCCGTTCTGTGCGAGGTTGTACTGTTCGGTGGACATGCAGTGTATTAATTGGGGCAGGTCCCTAATATTCCCCCACCCAGCAGCTACATCACCTAAGCAGATGGAGTACCCCTGGCAGTGGACTACAGACCCGGTGCGAAACCTTGGTGTACAGGTACACACTGATCCATCGGTCATACTGTTAGATAATTATGGCAAAGCTATCAACCAATTTACAGTTGCAAATGGATTAAACTGCCACTGTCACTTAGTGGACGCATAGCCATCATGAATATGATGGCGCTGCCTCCTTTTTTGTTTCTATTTATGAATATTCCAATCCTGCTACCAAGAGCCTTTTTTTGCACCCGGCAGAAGCTGTTAGTGGATCTTGCCTGAGCGTGCAAGTAGCCCTGTGTCAGCTTGGCTACGCTAACCATTCCTTACAACAAAGGGGGGGCTAAACAACCCTGATTTGGAGGCTTATTATAGGACAGCAGAGTGCATGTTTGCCCATTATGTGTGGCTGGAAAAGGATGCTGCTTCCCCGCTTCCGCTTACTAAGAAGCTATTGGATAGGTCGATACAGTACTAAAATACTGTTGACCTGATTAACATGATGGTATATTCTTGGAAGTGACAGGCCGAACTTCAGGCAGGGTCACTTTTGTATTCACTGCTCCTGCCTCTAGACTGGTGCATGTGGTTCCCCCTGAGGCAGGAGAAAGGGGTGGTAGGAGTATTGTGTGGTTTACACCTGGAGGCCATGGGCGACTTCTTTCAGAATGGACGCCACATAGATGGAAGCATGAACGTGGGCCCGAGGCCACCCGCACAGCTCTGGCTATGTTTCAGCATTATAGGGTACGACACTCCCTGCAAAATTTGCTAGGGGTGGAATTGAAGGAGCCCCCAAAGCTCCCAGCTCTGACCTATCTGTTCTATAATGAGACTTCCCAACACCTTAGAACAAAGCTCTACACATGCTCGCAGGGCACTCGCCAAGTAGGAACTGTGAAGGTGAGGTTGGACTGGTCAGAAGAGCTGGTGGTGGTCATAAATGACCAGGAGTGGACACATTTCTGTTCAGTCACTAAGATGATCTGTAGAGTGACTAAAGAAGGTGGGTCTGACATCCTTTTCATGCCTGGTTGTTCCTTCTAAGCAAAATTATGCTGTATCTGATTTAGCTAAGTAGGATTTACATGTTATGAACTGGAAGATTGTGGGCTTATGTTAAAAAACAGTCTTGGAATGGTTAAATTGTATTGCTAATTATGATGTAATTGCCCTCCAAGAAACATGGGATACTAGTGATTTGTTTTCACTAGATAGTTATCAAACCTTTATGTTTTCTCCCTTGTGGTGAGACTGAAAGGTGGTATGTTACTAACATCCCTCTCCTTAAATGGCAAGTCACAGGGTGTTCAAGTTGGGTCTCCCAACTTGCTGGCACTAGTTATTCGGTTCCCAGTTAAGCAGGAACTGTTAGGGGCCTATTTTATTTAATATGGCTTTAGCACCAGTGATCAGTGTTTGCACTTGCATTTGGTTGTGAGTAAATATGTGTGTGCCAGATCAGTCTCCATCCATCTAGCATTCATGGACCATATATCTGTATTCGATAGAGTGAATCCGGCTAAACTCTGGATTATTCTCTTATAGATGGGGGTGGACTTTTTTGTCTTTGTGTCTTTTTTGAGAGATCTGTATTCGGATATGGCTGCCATGATCTGTTACAACAATGACGGTTCTTGTGCAGAGCCATTTAAAGTCAAGAGGGGGTGCGTCAGGGATGTAGTCTGGCCCCATCCTCTTCATATTATACATCAATAACCTGGAGAGTTCCCGCCTGCTGGCTGATTCAGATTTACAGCAGGTGGAGACATATCTTATACCTACTCTATTGTATGAAGATGATGCGGTTCTGTGTTGAGAACTGCATTGGGTCTACACCGATTGGTGAATTTGGTTGTGGCCTTTACGCAAAATCCTGACTTAACTACCAACTATAGTAAGTCTTTCATGATGACAATGAGCCCTAAATCCATAAAAACTAGGCGGTTTCTAGCAAATGGATATGTGTTGGAGAAGGTGTCTTCCTTTCCTTATCTAGGAGTTATTTTTGATGGTGCTTGTACATGGACCCCCCGTATAATAAATTAGAGAGTAAGTGGAACCATTACTGGCTTTGCTGCTAGATTTGTTAAGAGACCACCGGGGGCTTTGCTTAAAATATATCAGGACAAATATGTCTCTGTAGACATGTATGGTGAGGATGAGTGGGTTTATGTAGAGACTGGTCCCCTTCAGCCAACTGAGGATAAATTCTGTAGGAGGTTGTTGGGTGTACCACAAAGTGTACCCTCCTACATAGTCCATCAATAACTGGACCTTCATTATCTGAGTTATATCATCAGTATGCACCCCCTTATTAGATGGCTAATGATTTTGATTAAACCAGAATGCAATCTGAATAGGCTGGTTTTGCGAGATAGCGCTTCCTTGGATCGATGATACACCATGCCAAGGTTAAGATACGTTAGTACCTACTTTTCCAACCTCTGGAGGATATGGATAATCCAGAGAAAATTGTGAAGGCTGATGTACAATGGGTTCAATCTAACCCTGCCTACTCACATACCCTTGGGGAGTGGCTACCATCAAGGACGTGATCTTGTATAGAAGCTGCGCCCCTGTATTTGCCAACTTCTTGGCCTTCAGGCCTCCCAAGAAGAGAGTCTGTTTGTCCCGAGGTCCTGTTGTTTTTTTTTAAGACTTCACACCACTAGCCTGATCCTGCAGACTGGACTCTGTTGTGGTATCTACCTTCTGTCCTGACATCTTGAGTCAACATTTTCTGCTCAAGCCGATCACCTGCAAGGAAAATAAAAGAGACAGAACTAAGAGGACACTGAAGGCAAGGCACCCCTCTGAACTTTAAGAACTGGCAAGACACGGTGAGGAGCCCACAGAGGAGGTAACTGATTAAAAGGGAACACACACCTGTATGGTATTGTTTAACTAACCCTGAGGCTAATTCATTCCTTGTGTGTTTAGGGAATAACAAAACCACAGACTCTCATTTGGGAGGGAGATACATGATTATCAACCACACTAATCACTGACCCACTGCTACAGAAGAAGTTATTAGGAGCCCCAACACTCCATCCCTCATAGAGACAAGTTACACAACTGCTAAGAGGGGATCGGGTGGAACCTGGTGGGACAGGGTACCTTCGATTTAACATTTTAAAAATGTTGTCACTACTGCAACGCTGCCCATATGATGCTGATGATTTCAAAGATTACACGGGCTTTGCAACTTCACCCACTCCTGTAAGTGACATACATTTGCTGGCTGACAGGTCATACTCGTAAGTTACATGATTACATTAAATAATATTAGCACCTGGGATGGAACGTTGGCAGCAGGCTAGCCAATCAGAATGCTCACCTTGCAGGTGCTGACTTCTGTTACAGGGCCCTAAAGGGATCATTCTGTATTGCCGACTCCCAAAATGTCCCTCCTGTGCGCTGTGGTCACTGAGAGCACTGCAGGATCAGGACTGCATCACGCTTGAAACAGAGGTTGAAAAGAATGGCTCCATTCAAACAATTAGACAAGCATTTATTTGCTTTATCTACTTTTATTTTTGGCTATTGGGCTTCTCTCTCAAAAACAGAAAGTAAGAAGCTTGGAAAACTACGCCATTTGACTGCTTCTTTAAATGCTGAAGGAGCACCATGAGAGAACGGAGACATTTTTTCAACCTGTTCCTTGGTAAGAGGTAGGTTCTGCTCCTGCAGCGCTCCCAAATGTTTTGGATACGGGAGGGGAGGGTGTTAATTGTCTTATTGACTGTACCTGAAAGGCAATAAACGCTGTTAATCACCCCCTCTGGTTATGTGCCTCTGCTTGCAATTCAGGTCTTTACCTGCAGGGAGAGTAATTTTTTTATAAACAAATTGTATTTGTTTTCGAAGAAAATACACATACGGCATTTCCCCAGAGGAAAACAGTGGATACCATATAAAAGACACCCATCCTAATACCTTATGAACCATAATATTCTCCCAACTTCCCTCACACCTTTGTATACTTTTGTGGACATCATTTGGATAGGTATATTGTCTCTTCAGGTTTAGCACCCCAGTCCATTGGAGTTCTCCAATTCAACTGTCTGATAGGGAACTCAAGTGTTTTGCGGTGTCTCTTTCGACCAGTAATGTTACAATATCAAGTAAGGTTCGGTCTTCTCGTGTTCCCCCTAAGTCATCAACTATTCCCAGCAGAGCAATTCTGGGGGATGGTTCTACATGGGTATCCAAGTATTGTAAATATTTTCCCCTAGTATTTTTGGATCGTGGACATTCCCAAACTACGTGGAAAAAATGAGTATCCTCGGCTTGATAGCAGGGACACGTAGAGGTCACCAGTTTAGTCTGACTGGTGTAAGATAAGTCATGTGGAGGTAGTTAAGCTCTGTCACTCAGAGTTTGGAAGGGATGGCCAGAGTTCTAGGAGCCATGCAGGAGCCTCTCCAATCAAGATCGTCCAGTAGACCCACCCAAGTTTCCCATCGGGTTTTGAGGAAGTCAAGTGAGGGCACTGAGGGTATGACAAGAGATTTGAAGATCTGCAAAATGCCTTTTTCAGGCAGAAGGCCCTTTAGGAATCTTGCCTCCAGAGGATTAAAGTCAGGCACATTAACCAAAGAGTCACTGTAGGAATAAAGCGCAGGTCGCACCTTTAGGTAGTGGTAGACTTTGGATTTATGTAGAGAGAATTCTGCTTGGAGTTTCTGGAAGGATTTAATTTTTGAGCCTAGCCATATATCCCCTAACACAGAAATGCCTATAAGATCCCATCTCCCTGAGCTCTGAGGTATGTTGCGCCCACCTACCCTTCCAGAGGGAGGTTTTGAGGGTAATCTTTCGTTCCCATCCCGTTCTTCGTAAGGCTGCTCGCCATGACCACAGGACAATCTAGGTGATCTCCGGCAAGTCCAAGGGAATTGGGTCACCATAAAGGTACCCCATGAGAGTCCCGTACCCCATTCTTGCCCCTTCGATACGTAATTCCGGGTCGTTCCAACCCACTTAGCCAGTCATTTGACACACTTAGGTTAGAGGCCGAATATTAAAATTGGATGTATGCCATTCCCAGTCCTCCGTCATATAGTGAACAGGATGAATTTATTATAGGCTAGTTGGGCCAGGCGGTTGGCCCATAGGATTGGTCTAATTTGAGTGAACATCACTTGGAAGCAGTGTTGATGTATCCATGGGGAAAGTTTTGAGTAATATATAGTATGCATGGGAGGAATATCATTTTAAATAAGGCTATCCTGCCCATTACATTAAGCGAGAGTTTGGCACAGGCGGTCAATGAGGTAACCAGCTTTGACATGAGGGATTGCAGATTCAGAGTCAATTTTGGGTGTGGATCTAGGGCTATATGGACCCCAAGATATGGAAAACAAAACCTTCTAATGGGTAGCCAGGTTTGCCAATTCACATTACTTTCGTCTCCTCTCAGAGTAACCAAAAGAAACTAGGACCAATTGACTGTTAGACCCGATGTCACCCCATAAAGAGTCAACATGTGCAACAATCGGGGCCCGATCAAAGAGGGCCGAGAGAGGAAGAGAAGGACGCCAACCCGTATGTCACTGTGGGGAGAGTAATTTACAGCTGTATTACACACAGGTGCAGACAATAATGCCAAAATAACAATTAAGAAAAATAAATTTTACTTATGGCTATGCCTTGGTGCTGGAAAATTCAAATGCCACCTACAGTGATACAATAAGTCCCTCAACCTGACACAAGATCGGCCAAGTGGTTCACCATCTGGCTGGAAGTAGGTGTAAGCTGCAGCACGCACTTTCTTTATAATCAGCATCAGGGTTGTCTCTGGCTTTTTCTTGCAATAGAGGTACTGCTCACTAAGAATCAGGAAAAATTACTATATGATAAATTGCAAAAGAATAAGAAAATACAGCAAATACGAAAAAAGTAAAGTACAACACAAAGCTAAAAAGGAAACAAAGTCAGCATCAGGCAGGTCAAAAAGGATCAAGGAAAAAAAGCGTTTATAGATGTATAGGGCAAAAAAACACAGCGCAAAAAGGGACAATCCACTCAGCTGCTGCTGCCTCTGTTGTATAAAATATACAAATGAAAACATTGGTATGTGTATGTCGCATTCGCTTGAGTTAATGTGCTGATAACGCACAATCCTTTTGTATGCAATCACAAAAGGGGTCAATTTTGCTATTGATTAACTAAAGACATTCTTGAGGGGAAGCCATGTCAAATCATTACAGTTGGATACAAATGCTAAAAAGAGGGAGCTAGTAAAAAAAAAACGTATTTCAAAGTCTTGATTTTTACTATAGAGCCCAACCCAGAAGTACCTCACAAACTCTGCATGAGTTAAATGTTTTCTATGAGAGCAGTTTTTATTCTGTAAAAGACTCAGTGACTAATTATGAGTGGCTCGTTAAATTTTGTCCTGTGGGTAAACCCCGGTTTACGCACAGGTCTTTAGTATGAGTTTGGGTCTATATAACACATCCGATAATTATCAGATGTGCTAATAACACAATATTCCTTAAATTTCGTCAGGTCAAACCTGCTGAATATTCACAGGGGAAAACCTATGGTAATTTCTGTATCATGTGGATTCTGGTGCGTTAAACATCAAAATCCACATGTTATTCCCCATAAACTTATAATAGGTGTTATTTATTGCACTTGATAAATAAAATACCCCGTGGTATCGTTATTTTCAGGGGCGATAAATAACGCCTCAGCTCGCAATCAGGCCCTAAGGGAAATACGTACAAAAAGTACAAACTGGGTCTTCCAAATTGCGATTCTTACTGAACCACAATTAAGAAATCGCAATTACTAATGGAGGAAAACGTACATCTATTAAATAGCGATTCCTAATGGGTTGCAAATCGACCTTTCTCATAAATATTAATGCGGGTAGCCGCAGTTTGTGACCCATTAGGAATGAAAGCCATCACTGGGATGGTGGACTTTTGGTGTCAATAAACCACTAATTCTGTGATTGCTTTTTATTAAGGCAATATTTTTTATAAAATGCAGCACGCTTTCCTTAAAGGAAAACGTGATGTGTTTAAAAGTAGAAAATTAAACTTTTAAGTTTAATTTTTTAAGAATAGGCAGTGGTCAATGGGACCATTGCCTGCTCTTAGAAAATATTTTTGGTTACATTGCAAAGGGGAAGGAGTCCCTTGGAGACCCCTTCCCAGTTGCAAATGGTTACCACTGTCTTTTAGTACTCAGTAAGAAATTAACGTTTTGCGACCCGAATTTGGTTGCAGAACATTAATACATATCACTGCGGTTCATTAGTTGGAAGGGACGTGTTAAACATGCCCCCTCCAAATACTGAATTGCTAAACCAAATTGCGATTTGGAAACAAGTTACCAAATCGCAAATTGGCATTTGTATATTAAACAAGCATTGGCATAGCCAATTGGTCTCGCCTTTGGGATCTTATAAGTGTTTAGTCATGCAGCATACTATCCATTACATTATATTAGCTATTAAAGACATCAAAGTTTGTGGTAAATAATCTCTTAAAACTGTCCCTATTACTACCAGGAATTAATTAAAGTCCTTTGACAGTGTTGGCGCCTCTTCTGTACTAAACCTTTAAGGTCATTCTGTAAGAAAATATGAAATAAAAAACAGGAAGACAGTGAGCGCTTCACTAATGAGGAAGAAATAAACGTAAAGTGTGCGCTCTCCAATCGGAGCCTAAACGATGTGGCAGCGTGTCCTCTTCGATTCTGCTTAGCAACTTAGGTGACTGTTCCAAAGGGAACACGCAACGAGGAAAAACAAACAATGGCACGTTCCATATTTTTAGGTCGAGCAATCGAGACCTCTTGTATATACTTTAGTATATACTTATATGTGTATGTACTTTGTGGGCTCTGGAGATCAGCCCTAGGACTTGTCTGTTTCCGCTTCGGGACTTTTTTTCTGTTCAACTACCTCTATTTAACTGTCTTTACAGAAAACGACCAGCAGAAGTCAGTAAAATACCAGAATTGCTTTTTGCTTGTTCAACTGCCTCTATTTAACTGTCTTGATAGAAAACGAACAGTAGAGTTCAGTAAAATACCAGAATGGCTTTCTGCTGAGGGACTTTATTTTTTTAATTTTTCTGGCAACTGCCTCTATTTAAATTTCTTGATAGAAAACGACCAGCAAAGGTCAGTAAAATACCAGAATCACTTTAGCATTTGGATTCCAGTCCATAGAAATTGTCCTCCACGAGTACCCGTAGACAATAATATTTTTTTCAAATCTTGTATTTTCAGTGATATGACCACCGAAGGCCCTTATTTTATATTAAACAGAGCTTTGGACTATACCATTTCCCGCTGAAAGGCAATATTTCTCTCCATGTGTTCCCATACATGGCGTCTCACGCAGTTTGGTGCTTACTTTCCCTCCATGTTAAAGAACCGTAGATGTTTCAGCACCCAGGTTAATGTGCTGCATAGCTAAATACATATAAGGTCCCAAAGGTGAGACCGATTGCATTGCAAATGCTTGTTTTTATTGTGCCAGATCTTTAATTAGTCACCTTTCAAAGTGAAGCCTCACCAAGACTTCTACTTTATGGAGTTCAAAAGCGCCATTCATTTTACCAAGAAAGCTCTGTATAAACATGCTGTTATGGAAGTCGTCTCTGGAGAGGGAAGATGGGAGCTCTTTGAGTCCTTTATTCGGTCCTTCACCTACGGGTAACTACATTTATAATAATGCACAGCTTTAATGAAAATTAAATGCATGTTATGTTAATGATTGGGAAATGCACCAGAGAGCCACATAATTAAATCCTGGTTAGTGCAGTTGAGAATAGTGACTTGTGTATGTTTAGTGATACAACGTCCCAGTCTGTTCTGTGACAGAAAGCAGTGGGAACATGTAAGTTATTATTTTAAACTTGCATTATTCACAATATGAGATAGGCTGCTACAAATTACACACAATATTTTAGGATACAAATGTGCTTTTAGGAGAATGAAAGTGACCAGAATAAAAATTGTAGAATATCTGCATGACACCATTTGGCCCCTATTCAATGTGCCCTGCTCTTTCCTCCTGGTATTGACTCCCAAGTAACTTCATGACAGGACCTCGTTGGTTAATGCTCTATTAAGGAGGCCTTTTTAAAGTGAACCTGAAAGCCCCTCCTACTGTCAACAGCATAGGAGAGCAAAGAGTGACAGTCACAAGGTAAGACAAAAGCAGATAATGAGAGAGCAAAGAGTGAGAGGAAAGCAGATATAGAGCACGACCAAAAGTAGAGCAAAGAGTAAGAGAGCAAGAGTTACAGGAAACTGGTCAAAGAGACATGCCAGATGGAGGAAAGAAGTAGGGGCTCGAAGCTGGGGGCCTCGAACAGTGTTTGAGCTGGGTCTGGAAAATGTCTCAGTTGAGGGAAGCCCTGGCCCTCTTAGTGAAAAGCAAGGAGGCAATGGAATTTAAAAGATAAATGTTAAAAAAAAAAAAACACCAAATAAAACAGAGTACCATGTGGGCAGCATGCAGAGAAAATGTCAAAACTTTAACCACTGACAGCAGCAATAAAGCCGATTTTGAAACAGGATATGTGAAACTGGTTCAGCCAGCCTTAACGCATTGCTCTATTTAAATGCTGCTGCTTTAGCAATGTGAATAAAGATGAAATCCAGGATTGCTATCTCAGCTTGAGTGACAGCATCCGATCACGGTAGCAAACCTTGGGGAGAAAAAAAAAAGTGAAGGTGGATGTCAGATCAACCACTGTCCGCAGTTTTCCCCCAGGCTGGGTATGCTTGGTCCTATATATCCAGTGATAGCTACTAGGCTGCAACAGTCTGAGGAAGTCTCATTACATGGTTTAGAAGAGAGACCTTCACTGATTTCTCAGTTCCTGGATAGAATGTGCGTTGGGTGTTGAACGTATTTGAGAAGAGAGCAGTCTGCCTTTGGCAGACTAAGTCAAGTTTAAGGTGGCACTCCTGGAAGAAGAATATGGCATTCTGTGACTTACTTTGAAGCATCTGAAGCTAAGAAAAGGGTATTCCACATCCAATCTGCACATCAAGTGCTTCTGTTTGTGCAGTAAATCTAGGTGTACATGCATCAAAGTTAGATTCTGCGATTCCTTATTAGCAATTTTTAAGGAATCGCTAATAAGGAATCGCAAAAACCAATGCACCAAAAAAATCGCTAAAAAATAGCGATTTGCAAATATTCGCAATCGGTATTAGCGACTTCAGTTTACCGACTCGCTAATACTGAAATCGCAAATTGCGAGATCGCAAATAGCGAGATCGCAAATTGCGATTTCGCTATTTGCGATTTCGCTATTTGCGTGTCGCTCCTGGTGCAGCTTGATGACATCACAATCAGGAAGTGATGCATCCCATGCTGATTCCAGTACACTGAGAGAGTCAGAGGAGGAGGCAGAGTGCAGGAGTCCAGCTGAAGTTCCAAATTTAGCTTTGCCAAAACTTATCAGGGACAATAGCATGGCTTCAGGAGCAACTGGGAAGAAGGCTGCTACTCGAAAAAGGAAACTGAAATTCAGTGAGAAGGAGATAGAAATCCTCATTGAGGAGGGTGTGAGGAGCCATGACAAGGTGCTTGGCAAACTATCACTGCAGGTCCCTGAGTCAGAGAAGCAAAAAATCTGGCTCAGGATACAATCCAAAGTGAACGCAGTGGGGGTCACCCACCGCACAATAGGAGGCCTGCGCAAACGGTGGTATGACCTGCGCAGCCGTGCAAAGGAGAGGGTTGCTGACAGGCTTTCAGAGGCAAGGCAGACTGGAGGTGGACCTGCAACACTGCCTGGGAAGACACCCCTGGAGGAACTAGTGGAGTCCACACTCCATCCTGAAGCTGTAGTCGGAGTGACAGAGCTGGACACCTCTGCACCGGCCAGTACATCACAAGGTAAGATGCATGCAAATGTCCATTTAATGCAGAATAGAAAATTAGAACCATCACGTACGATCAGGTCCAGTGATCAGAATCATACTCTAGTCCACATTTTACTTACTACACCCAAATGCATTATGGGAGGAACAGGCAGGGAAGGGAATTTGATAGTAAAACAGCATTGTTGGCCACAAGTACAACAAGGTAGTAAAAGATATGGACACTGTGTGTCAGTTAGTAATTTAATGGAACTCAAAAATGCACTATGTGAGACAAAAATATTTACATAATAACTGAAAATTGCACTGTTTAACATCACAGATGCAGCTGCACAGGAATCAGAGGGAACTGAAGGCGGAGACACACAGGAGACGGATGTGGAGACACCTGTGGCCCCACAAACCACAAACCCTGCACCCACTAGACACAGGTCCACAGTCCCACCACTAGCTGCCATGGAAGTTGAGGAAGAGAGTGAACATAATCCCCAGACATCCCAGCCTGGACCAACACCCACGACAAGACCCCAGGCACAGGTCCGGCGCAGCAATAACCTAACCCGGAGGCGCAGGTCAAGGACACAGATGACAACACCAGAGGATGAAAGTCCAAATGTCTGGGGTGGGCTGGAGAGCCAAATGCTGAGGGTGCAGCGCCTGCAAGCAAAGAACATGAGGTTAATGCAGGCACAACTTTGCACTATGCCTAACAACATGGCAGACATGAGGGACTGCTTGAAAGAGCTGACTACAGCAGTGGTGGAAGGACATACACAGTTCAATGAGGCCATACAAGAGCTATGCAGGGTGATGCAGGAGGACCAGGTGTCCCAAAGAAAAAGGCATCGCCAATTCTTAGGGCGCCTAGATGGCTACACAAGATCCATCAACCGGCTGAGCACCAACACAGCTCTGCTAACCCGTCGTTCTGTGGCCATGCAGGTCGAAATGAGCCATTGCTGTGGGGATGTGGCCAGGGGACTCGTCCAGGTCACAAATGCAGTAGAGCAATTTCAGACTGCTTCTGCTGGGGGCAGCAATGTATTGGGGGGTGGGGAGAGTGAGGAGGCATCCAGCCTCAGTAGTCTCTTGGTGCCAGTGACTACATGCTGGAGGCGCACTACTAGGAGTACCACAGCTTCTGAAGGCTCCACGAGGGGCGTTGATGAGTCCACCGAAAGGCGTTTGGGAGTGCTGGACGCAAAAAATAGGGTGGTCTTGGCAGACTACCTCGTATATGGTGATGTAACCATTATCATGGACAAAGTTGTGACTGACATGCAAGTCCAATGATGATGTCTTGTGTTTTTTTGGTTTACACCCACTGTGCTATTTAGCACCTGGTATGTGTGCATTAACACTACCACAGTTCTACATTAAAAAAATCATGTACAGTTCTACCATGCTGTGTCTTGTCTCATCATTACCCACCTCAAAAATAATGCTGTGTAATTTCTGCACGTCTCCTTCTCCCTTCTGCTAAGCTTGCCCCAGCTGCTGCTTGTAGTGGTTGCCCTGGCTGGTTGTCCTCCTCAGGCTCGCTGTCGGACAGTTCCAGGGGTATGCCTCTCCTAGTAGCGATGTTGTGCAACATGGCACAAGTGGCCACAATTCTGCAGCAGGTCTCTGGTTTGTACTGCAATGCCCCGTCAGTCTTGTGGAGGCAGCAAAACCTACTTTTCAGTAGGCCAAAGGTGCGCTCTACGACGTTTCGTGTTGCGATGTGCGCTGCATTGTAACGCTGCTCACTTGGGGTACTTGGGTTGAGGTATGGTGTCAGGATGTAGTTGCGCACGGTGTATGCGCTGTCACCTACAGGGTAGTAAGCAAACGGTTAGTGACAGGTATGCATTACCATTTGTACATACTGTCAGAGACATTGTAACATATGTTTACCGAGCAGATATCCTTCTCCAAATTCACCCCCAAGGAGACGAGTGTGTATGCCACTGTGTCTGAATATGTACAAGTCATGTGTGCTGCCAGGGTATTGTGCCACTATGTCAGTGATGATGTTTTTGCATTGCAGACTACTTGGATATTCAGTGAATGGTAGGATTTGCGGTTCCTAAAGATGTACTCATTCACGGATGGTGGGCAAATGGCTACATGCATTCCATCAATGCAACCTATTACATGGGGGAACCGGGCTACCTGATAGAAGTCTAGTTTTGTCTTAAGCAAATCCTGTGGGGTTGAGGGGAAGCTGATGTGGTGGTGCATCCTGCTCAACATGGCGTTGAGGAATGAATTAAAAAAACGTGACAGGGCACTTTGTGACGCCCCTCCAGCTACAGCTACTACACCCTGGAAGCTACCTGACGATAGTAGGTGCAGGGAACATAGGACCTGCACATGAGTGGGAATGGCATGTGTCCTGCGAGTCTGGCGCTGCAGTAGGGGATCCAGTTCAGCAATCAGATCATGGATCATGTCAGCATTTAACCTATACTTGTCATAGATCTCTTCCTCTGTCTGCCCCAACAATGTAATGCGCACTCTAAAAATGCGCTCCTGTATCCTCCTTCTCCTCTGTGCTGCTGCTCGTAGCCTCATCCTCCTCGCCATGACGAAGAGCGCTGCCATTGTGAAACATTCTGAGGCCTCCTGGGCCTGTTTAAATACTTTGCTGATGTTCACCACCTGTTTTGATAGTTTTCACCTGTTTACCACCTGCCTGTAAAATTCGGTAAATTGCGATCGCAATTTTGCGATTTCCAGTGAAACCGCTAATTGCGATTTTTTTAGCATAGCTTTGCGACTCTGGTATAGCGAATCGCAAATAGGGAATCGCAATTTTGGGCCTCGCAAAATTGCGATTCCTTTTTTTTGCGAATTTCTTAATATTTCGCAAATTTTCTTTGATGCATTGCAAAGGGCTAATTTGCGAGCGCAAAAGGCCTGTTTTAGCGATTTGCTAATTTTGCACTCGCAAATTAGCTTGATGCATATGTACCCTAGAGTGCAAGCCTCCCTCTCCAAACTGCTGCATGTCGACCTACATTAAAGAATATTCTATGCAGTACATTATAATGGATGCCGTTTTCCACTTGCTTAATATAGGCTGATTAATGGTGGGGTTCACATGCAATGTAGAGGTTGCCGTATGATGGGAAACATCCTGTAACAGTGTATGAACACTTTGTTCCCCCAGAGGATGGGTGTGGACTGGATGTGCTGACCTACATCACAGGCCTGGCTGGCACTCAGATGGCAGATGTATGTTCTCTTTTTTCCTGTACAGGATTTTTCACTGTCACCAGCACCCACGGTGGTGAGAGAAACCTGATTTATCCTTTTACTTTTTACAAATTGATTTGTAGCTCTAAGATGTACTCCTTCCTAGACAGAATGCGCACTGGTCGAGGAGTTGCTCCCCCAGAGTCAGGAAAGGTGACACATGTAGGAGAGGGGCACAGCCTGTAGGAAGCTGTGTAAGTCTGAAGCAGAGGGGCAGAGCTTACACCAGCTTAGCCAAAGGAGAAAAGAGGCACTGGTGATATTAATTAGGGCCAGTGAGGGGAAAGGGCGCCCACTGTCCATGGTGAGTCCTAGAGGACTAAGGACGTGCACCAAATAACGTATGGATTGCGCCTGCCTTCGTTGCAGAAAAGGTGGAGGGGGAGGGGGGCCTGGCACAGTGCACTACCTGACACCTTGACACAAGGGTATGCACACCCTACCACTGCTTGGAGAAAGACCAGAAAAGGGCTGCTCAGAATGGGTTTTCCTGCTGCTGGTGAGAGTTTGTTCTAGGCACAGTTACTGCTGCCTGACCCTGTGCAATTGGCATTTCCAGAGGGATCTCTGTCTGGCCCTACAAGGTCAGTGTAAGCCACCAGGCAACACTGCTGCAGGAAAGAACGATGTGTGACCTCAGGGACCAACGCTGTTGTCTGAGGGTTTAATGATCCCTGGACCCCAAGAGACAGCTTTGCGGTCTGTGTATGAAGAAGATTATGAAGTTTATGTCGCAAGGGTGTAAAAGCAAAGATAAATGTCTGGTATGAGGCATGCAAGGACGGATACCAAAGGAATACTTCTGTGGACGAAGCTTATAAGATTATTGCAACCTGTGAATAGCTCTGGTTGTCAAGATTTGAAAACATTGTGTATTTTATAGCATCGTGAATAGGATATGCTTCCAATACAGCAACAAGTTGTGATAAGCCACCAAGGTTGGAGACCACCACACAGCAGACAAAACCGTGTGAGATGTGACAACTACATGCTAACACAAACAAATGGATGACACCATTACACGTACTTCAGCGCATTAAGTACCAGTAAATAAAGCACGTTTTTCAAAGATCATGCGCCGGATGAGTTAGACGCCAAGCATCTCGCCGGTTCGGTCGGAACCACTCCCTGCACAGAATGCCAGAAATTTCAGGAGAAAGACCAAGAGGGTTACGTAAAAACAACAAGCACACTTCAGGACCACGTGGAAGACCTCCTCTGGTCCCCATGCTCAATTCACAACTGCAGCTGCCCGCAAACATGCAGTGCAGCTTTGAACCCCATCCCTTCAAGCCGCCCGTGGGACATGTGCAGGTGGGTGCAGCTTCCATAGCTGTGCGGGCATCCGCGGGTTCCAGAACTTACAATGTGCAGGCGAGTACATCCGTGCCAACCCGTTCTTCCTTCCACTGATTTGCATCGTCAAAGTGAGGGGGGAATCCAGGCGGCTCGTGTGTACCCACTCGCAGCTAGATCCATCAGGCTCCAGGGAGCCCAACTTCTTGATGGCCATTATGGAGCGGGGAGATCCCCAGGAGTGAGGGAGGAGGTCAGGTAGAGCAGCTAATGCTGCGGGAGGAGAAGTGAGGAAGCGTTGCTGCCTGATTATGGGAAAGACTGCGTTTGTGCTCAGAGGGTGGGGGAGGACTCTTAATTGGAAGTGCGAGGGGGAAGCAAAAACAGCTTCAAGGAGCACACCAACCCGTGCCAAACAAAAGAAAGGCAGCGCCCCCTTCAAGAAAGTTTGTTTATACATGCTACTGTTGAACAATGAAAAATCGAAATGCCTACACACGCTACAGATGAAAAATGAAGAATGGAAATGCCTACACACGCTACTTTTTAAAAATACAAATGCCATTGGAAACATGAAGCGCATCATCCCTGGAAGCAGGCACCATACTGATACACAACCAGAGGCAGACCCCCAAACAAATAGTGCACAAAGAAATGTCAATTTAAAAAAGTGTAAGAACACATGTAGCAAGGGCAGTCTCCTGGGATGGCCGAAAACACCAAAAGGCGGGACTAATTAAGCATGCTGAGCAAAAAAGCAGGTATTTATGGAGGGCAGGACAGGAACGAATGGAAAATATGGGAGGTGCTTCAAGCCACAGTCTAGATTACAGCATGCCTCGCAGAACATGCATTGCCCAGGCTCGACCTAAAAATGCTTTTTTCTATCGCAAATGGGGGGATTCTATGATTTGGCCCGTTTGCGACCTCAAATATGTTTTGTGCATTTGGCCCTAAGTGCTGAAGGCCAAAACTTTGCGCACTTTGGTGCCGAACACCAAGGTCAGTGTCTTGATTTCATTTCATGCCTCCAGCCACAAGACACTTCCTTTCTCTTTATCCCATTCACTTCTGCAGGTTCTTTTTCACCTCTTTTTTATTGTTTCTTTTTCTCCTTTTGTGGTTTCCTCTCTCTTTCTCTAGGTCTAAGTCTGTCAAGGAAAAATGAGTTCCAGTCCTCAAAAATAAGTGCCAGTGGGCCCTTACCTGCAACAACTGGCTCAAACTAAGCACTGTATGAGAAATGCGTAACGTTTATATGGAGAAATATTTGTCATTTTTCACACCTCAAGTACTGAGTATATAAATATTGTGTGTTTACGCTGACACTTTAGTGCTTCTACCAGAGCAAGCGATATGATCTGTGTTGGGAGTCAGTCATCACATATTTAGACCCAAACGCTTCCAACCAGCATGCATGGGCCATGTTTGGCTCCACGTGGCCATTAATATCAGGGTCAATCTTTGCTTTGGTCTCTGAGTCCCCAACTCCAAAATAAAAGCATGTGGTCAGATGCAGAGCCATATAAAGTCCAAGTTGTAATATAAATGTTTCAGTATGCAGTTCTCGTACTTTTAAAATGCTCTTTTAAAAGCAGTGGTTCTAAAAAAATTAGATAGAGTGCTCCTAAATACAGTAGCCCCACCTCAGGGAAACTTGCTCTGACTGTATTGCTCACCTCATGCCCTGTACAGTGCTCTCCTGCCTCTTGGACAGAATTGTGTCATATACATTTTTCTTATATTCTGCATAAAACCTGTATTTTTATACTGCAAATATTTGCAATCCATGCTGAAACATCATAGTGGTCGCACTGAGGATGCAAAGAGTTTGTAGTAGGCAATTTAGGCTAAGCGTGCATGTGGGGGCGGCACTGGACATTTAGAATCCTGCATTTGCTGAGGAATCATTAACAAACCAAGCCTCTGCTCCCACACTATGACTGCTATATCTATATTTGTATCTACATCTATATCCATCTCTCTCACTCACCCACTCTATCTATCTAAATATATATATATTCACTGAAAAAACCATAGGTTTCAGATAAGTTATAGTTAGAAATTAGCATTTAAAAACCTTTGAAATTCACTGAAAAAACCATAGGTTTTAGGGACAGTTATAGTTAGTTGGACATTGCACTCGTACAAAACCCGTGAAATTCCCCCGTTATAGTTAGTTCAGCTAACTATAACTCGCGCCCCGCAATGCACTGCTGATGACGTCACATATTACATCACTCATGACATGGTCAGTGACATCACTCATGACATCACTGATGACATCTCAAATGACATCACTGATGACATCATCCAGTGACTGTGTGTTTCTGTAAAGTTTAAATATTTTTAATATATATAGGGAAAGGCGTATTGAAGAATGAGTGGGTGTATAAGTGTGTGTATGGATGATTTAGTAGGTGCGTGACTAATTCTATAAGTGAGTGATTAAACGTATCTTACTGAATGCATGGGTTAGTGACTAAACTGGGTTAATGTCTGTATCTGTCTGTTGCTGTGTAAATGGCTGCATGGGTTTGTGAATAGCTACATGAGTGTCTATAAGAGTTATTGATTTGTTGTCTGAGTATCTGTATGGGTGCCTGAGTGTTTGTGTGGATGGGGTGTGTGCGACTGTGCATAGATGTGTGAGTGGGTGATTCACTGGGTGGATGGTTTCAAGAGTGCATCTGTGATAGACTGTATGGGTGGGTAAGTGTGTGTAAGAGTGTGTTAGTGAGTGAATGTATGTCCCAGTGGTACATGTGTGAGTAACTACATATGTGAAAGGCAGTATATATGTGTATTGGAGTATATAAATAGCTATAAGCGAGAGTGAGTGATTGTGATAGTGGCTGTATGGATGAGTGTGTGCTTGTATCAGTGATTGTATAAGAGCGTAACAATGTGCTAGTATTTGTATGATTAAGTGAGCTGGTGTGTGTATAACTGTATAGGTGAGTAAATGGCAGTGTGTTTAATTATTTGCATGACTGACTAGGTGTGTGAGTACCTCTATGGATGAGTGGCGGTGTTTGAGTGTCTATATAGGAGTAAGAGTGCATATGATTGTCCTGTACTGAGTGACCATAAGTATGAGTGACTGTACGGGTGAGTGAGTGGATGTGTGTGTGTAGACCTAAGAATCAGTGAGTGGGTATGTAGTTATTGGTGTTGGAGTGTCTATGGTTTTGCGAATGGCAGTCTGTAATTTAGATTGGGTGTATCAAAGGTTATATTAGGGTGTGAGGAGGTGCATCAGATTATCACGTGGATGATGTCATCAGTGATGTCATTTGAGATGTCATCAGTGATGTCATCAGTGATGTCACTGACCATGTCATGAGTGATGTAATATGTGACGTCATCAGCAGTGCATTGCGGGCGCGAGTTATAGTTAGCTGAACTAACTATAACGGGGGAATTTCACGGGTTTTGTACGAGTGCAATGTCCAACTAACTATAACTGTCCCTAAAACCTATGGTTTTTTCAGTGAATTTCAAAGGTTTTTTAAATGCTAATTTCTAACTATAACTTATCTGAAACCTATGGTTTTTTCAGTGAATTTCAAAGGTTTTTTAAATGCTAATTCCTAACTATAACATGTCTGAAACCTACGGTTTTTTCAGTGAATTTCAAAGGTTTTGTAAATGACAATTTTTAAATGTATTAATTGTTATATTAATTTTTTTCACACTGATTTATTACATTTTTAGATTTTTTTTTTACATATTTTATTTTTTAAATTACATTGTAATTACATTATACATTACATTACAAAAAATACTTTCTCAGAATGAATTACTTTAGTTTAAATACTTTGCACATAGGCAATAGACTTTTAAGTACAGTAGTTACAGTTGTTGCAATGGGCACCACATTTTCAAACACAATGCAACATTCAGCTCAATGTGAATTTCTAGTTAAATGCAATTAGTTACTTTATGGATTACTTTTCTAACCACAGGACTGGATCCTAGATTCAGTCCTGGTACATCTCCTGTAAACAGTTGAGTAAAAGCGTTTTGGTTACAGTCGTGATTTTTAAGGAATATTATTGTATTTTAAAAGTTGACACTTAGAAACTTTTTCTCATAGAATCACCAATGTTATCCTATGGAAGGAAATTCACTTAGCAGGTAAAAACTGTTATCGTTACTTTTTCTTACTCAGTGTTGGATCCTGGATCCAGCACTGGTGCATCTCCTGTAAACAGTTGAAAGAATGCGTTTAAGTCATACAGGCGATATTTAAGGAATATTTGTAGTTTGTGAAAATCGACACTTAGAAACTTTTCTGCTGAAAACCAGACAATGGATTCCTATGGAAGAAAATATAAGTTACTGGTAAGTACGGTTAAAATTACTTTTCAGGACCAGTACTGGGCTGAAAGATGCAGCACTGAGGTCTCTCCTGATAACAGGTGAGTAAATCGAAATTCGTATTTCGGCTGATTTTAGAGGAATATTTGTATGTTTCAAAAATCAACACTTAGAAACTTTTTCAGCAAAAAGCAGGCAATGATATCCTATGGAAGGAAATTCAAGTTACTGGTAAGTACGGTTAAAATTACTTTTGAGGATCAGTACTGGGCTGAAAGATGCAGCACTGAGGTCTCTCCTGATAACAGGTGAGTAAATCGGAATTCGTATTTCGGCTGATTTTAGAGGAATATTTTAAAGTTCCAAAACTCCACACACAGAAGAATTTCCAAGTGAAACCAGTCAATGTTAGCCTATGGAAGGAAATTCAAGTTACTGGTAAGTACGGTTAAAATTACTTTTCAGGACCAGTACTGGGCTGAAAGATACAGCACTGAGGTCTCTCCTTATAACAGGTGAGTAAATCGGAATTCGTATTTCGGCTGATTTTAGAGGAATATTTGTATGTTTCAAAAATCAACACTTAGAAACTTTTTCAGCAAAAAGCAGGCAATTATATCCTATGGAAGGAAATTCAAGTTACTGGTAAGTACGGTTAAAATTACTTTTGAGGATCAGTACTGGGCTGAAAGATGCAGCACTGAGGTCTCTCCTGATAACAGGTGAGTAAATCGGAATTCGTATTTCGGCTGATTTTAGAGGAATATTTTAAAGTTCCAAAACTCCACACTTAGAAGAATTTCCAAGTGAAACCAGTCAATGTTAGCCTATGGAAGGAAATTCAAGTTACTGGTAAGTACGGTTAAAATTACTTTTCAGGACCAGTACTGGGCTGAAAGATACAGCACTGAGGTCTCTCCTTATAACAGGTGAGTAAATCGGAATTCGTATTTCGGCTGATTTTAGAGGAATATTTGTATGTTTCAAAAATCAACACTTAGAAACTTTTTCAGCAAAAAGCAGGCAATTATATCCTATGGAAGGAAATTCAAGTTACTGGTAAGTACGGTTAAAATTACTTTTGAGGATCAGTACTGGGCTGAAAGATGCAGCACTGAGGTCTCTCCTGATAACAGGTGAGTAAATCGGAATTCGTATTTCGGCTGATTTTAGAGGAATATTTTAAAGTTCCAAAACTCCACACTTAGAAGAATTTCCAAGTGAAACCAGTCAATGTTAGCCTATGGAAGGAAATTCAAGTTACTGGTAAGTACGGTTAAAATTACTTTTCAGGACCAGTACTGGGCTGAAAGATACAGCACTGAGGTCTCTCCTTATAACAGGTGAGTAAATCGGAATTCGTATTTCGGCTGATTTTAGAGGAATATTTGTATGTTTCAAAAATCAATACTTAGAAACTTTTTCAGCAAAAAGCAGGCAATTATATCCTATGGAAGGAAATTCAAGTTACTGGTAAGTACGGTTAAAATTACTTTTGAGGATCAGTACTGGGCTGAAAGATGCAGCACTGAGGTCTCTCCTGATAACAGGTGAGTAAATCGGAATTCGTATTTCGGCTGATTTTAGAGGAATATTTTAAAGTTCCAAAACTCCACACTTAGAAGAATTTCCAAGTGAAACCAGTCAATGTTAGCCTATGGAAGGAAATTCAAGTTACTGGTAAGTACGGTTAAAATTACTTTTCAGGACCAGTACTGGGCTGAAAGATACAGCACTGAGGTCTCTCCTGATAACAGGTGAGTAAATCGGAATTCGTATTTCGGCTGATTTTAGAGGAATATTTTAAAGTTCCAAAACTCCACACTTAGAAGAATTTCCAAGTGAAACCAGTCAATGTTAGCCTATGGAAGGAAATTCAAGTTACTGGTAAGTACGGTTAAAATTACTTTTCAGGATTAGTACTGGGCTGAAAGATGCAGCACTGAGGTCTCTCCTGATAACAGGTGAGTAAATCAGAATTCGTATTTCGGCTGATTTTAGAGGAATATTTGCACAATGGTGAAGGGAGGGGCGGTGCCTGAGGTGACATCTGTGCAAACGCGCCCGTGGCGCGTTTTAAGTTGGGGGATTAAGTCCCCTTGAATCATGAGGGTCCCTACGGGCCAACTAGCCCACCAGGAACCTCCAGTATGCGCCAGGGGCTGCGTTGCAGAGACATGTACAGAGGCCACACCCCTTTTACACCTCTCTGCAACGCAGCTCTGTGGCGCTTTCTGGATGTACCTGTTGGGCTAGTTGGCCCCCAGGGACCCTCAGGATTGAAGGGGATTTAATTCCCCATCTTAAAACGCGCCACGGGGCCTGTTTGCACACATGTCACCTGAAGCCCCGCCCCTCCCTTCACCACTGTGCAAACCCACCCCGTGGCGCGTTTTAAGTCGGGGGATTAACTCCCCTTGAATCCTGAGGGTCCCTGGGGTGCAACTAGCCCACCATATACCTCCAAAAGCGCCACAGAGCTGCGTTGCAGAGAGGTGTAAAAAGGGGCGTGGCCTCTGTACACCTCTCTGCAAGGCAGCCCCTGGCGCATACTGGAGGTTCCTGGTGGGCTAGTTGGCCCCCAGGGACCCCCAGTATTCAAGGGGAATTCGTTCTCCCTCTGCAAACGCGCCAGGGGGCGAGTTTGCAGAGTGGTGTAGGAAGGGGCGTGGCCTGCGGGCCCGATCGTTTTTTTTTTTTTTCCCCTGAAGGGGGGCTGTGTGGCCCCCTTCCTTTTTCCTATTTTTAGGCCCTGGGGACCCCATCCCCCAGGGCCTTACCCTTCTTTTTAAATTAAAATTTAAAAAAAAAAAACGGGAAGGGGGCCGCGTGGCCCCCTTTCCTGGGCCTGTATTGGCCCCAGGGACCCCATCCCCGGGGCATGGCCTCTTTTTTTTTATTTGGAGGGGGGCTGCGTGGCCCCACTCCTCAGGCCATTTAAGGCCCCGGGGACCCCATCCCCCGGGGCCGGCCTTGCACTTTTTTTTTTTTTTTACTTTTTTTTACCTTTGGGGAGTCGGGCTGCGTGGCCCCCCTCCGTGGCCACTTATGGCCCTGGGGACCCCATCCCCCGGGGCCTGGCCTCTCGTTGGGACTGTGGGGGGGTCCCCAAACCCCCCACAGTCCCGCCGGCTCCCCTTGTCCTACGGGAGCCGGCATTGCTTTTACACATGGGGAGCAGCTAACATGCTGCTCCCCATGTGGAAAAGCAATCAGCTTTTGATATTGGAAGAGAGAGCAGGTTTCCTGCTCTCTCTTCCAATATCCAAAGCAGTTTGCAATGACAGGACGAGAGCCGCGAGGCTCCCGTCCTGTCATTGCAAACAGCAGTGTCCCGGGGGTAGGCACCCCGGGACACTGCAGGAGCCGGCCCTGGGGGGTGGCGGTCCCCAGGGCCACCACAGGCTCCAGGAGGGGGGCCGCGCGGCCCCCCTCCTTACATTTTGAAAGCCCCGGGGAGGTGGTGGTCCCCGGGGCTTGGGGGTCCAAAACGGACCCCATTGTAATTTTTCTTAGTGCCCCGGGGAGGTGGTGGTCCCCGGGGCGTGTGGGGGGGCTGGAGCCCCCCCACACAGGTTTTACAAAAATAAAAAAAGAAGGCCCGGGGAGGTGGCGGTCCCCGGGGCTGCGGGAGGGCTCAGAGCCCTCCCGCACCATTATACATAAAGCCCCGGGGGGTGGTGGTCCCTGGGGCTTGGGGGGCCCTTAGAGGCCCCCCACACATAAAATTAACCCCCCCCAGCATGCCCCCGGGACTTGGCCCACCCGGGGGCCAATTAACATCGAAGCGCGGGAGACCGCGCTTCGATTTTTTTTTTTTTCGGCAGGATTCGCGCACCCTGAGCGCAACCTGCCGATTTAAAAAAAAAAATAATTTTTTTTGCCCAGGGGTCCTTGTGGGACCCCTGAGCAGACCTAGGGGTCAGGGTGTTTCTACCCTGCTCCCTTTGTGCGCTTTGCGCACTTGTTTCTGTCCCTCGGTTCTACCGAGGGACAAAATGGCTGCCAACACTTCCTGATTTGGAGTGTTGACAGCCAATTAGCATGCAGCTCGTGATCGGGAGGGTGCGCGAATCCGACGCGGCCATAGATATATCTATCTTTTTACTTTTGATTTTCTCAGCAACTACTGAACGGATTTACACCATTTAACAAAAAGGGTTCTTTCTGAACCAAGAACTACCTCTTTGCCAAATTTGGTGTAATTCCGTTCAGCAGTTCGGGCTGTAGCCGTGTCTAAAGTTTCCTATGGAAAATTGCATGGGGAAAACACGCTTTGGGACCCCCTTTTTCTCGGCCCCCGGTTGACGAATCCCCCGAGACTTTCAGGGTAGGAGCGGACCGGAGCGCCCCACAAAGTTTGAAAATTTTGCGAAGATACGTCAACCGGCAAGAGAGTTATTTCAAATAGAATGTCGCGGATTTCCTATGGATAATAGGTTGTAACTATAACTATCTACTGGCGACCGCCAGTAGATAATAATGCATATGTATATATATGAAACATATTATATACTAGGTAGTTACTAATTACCCTACATATTACACCACTCATAACATCTTCTATGACATCACTGATAATATTCTTGCAACATTTGCTTCAAAATTGTGGATGAGAAAACTGTGCACGGCTGGGGCATGAGTTATAGTTACTTGAGATAACTGTAACTATAACTGCTGAATTTCTATGGTTTTGTTTGTGTAAAATCTGAACCTGACTATAAAGTCCCTGTAACCTTTGCTTTTTAGTGAAATGAATATATATATATATATTCACTGAAAAAAACCATAGGTTTCAGACACGTTATAGTTACAAATTAGCATTTAAAAAACCTTTGAAATTCACTGAAAAAACCATAGGTTTCAGACACGTTATAGTTACAAATTAGCATTTAAAAAACCTTTGAAATTCACTGAAAAAACCATAGGTTTTAGGGACAGTTATAGTTACTTGGACGTTGCACTCGTACAAAACCCGTGAAATTCCCCCGTTATAGTTAGTTCAGCTAACTATAACTCGCGCCCCGCAATGCACTGCTGATGACGTCACATATTACATCACTCATGACATGGTCAGTGACATCACTGATGACATCACTGATGACATCTCAAATGACATCACTGATGACATCATCCAGTGACTGTGTGTTTCTGTAAAGTTTAAATATTTTTAAAATATATAGGAAAAGACGTATTGAAGAATGAGTGGGTATCTAAGTGTCTGTATGGATGATTTAGTAGGTGCGTGACTGACTCTATAAGTGAGTGATTTAACGTATCTTACTGAATGCATGGGTTAGTGACTAAACTGGGTGTATGTCTGTATCCGTCTGTCTGTTGCTGTGTAAGTGGCTGCATGTGTTTGTGAATAGCTAAATGATTTTCTATATGAGTTATTGAATGCTTGTCTGAGTATCTGTATGGGTGCCTGAGTGTTTGTGTGGGAGGGGTGTGTGCAACTCTGTGCATAGATGTGTGAGTGGGTGATTCACTGGGTGGATGGTTTCAAGAGTGCATCTGTGATAGACTGTATGGGTGGGTGTGTGTAAGAGTGTGTTAGTGAGTGAATGTATGTCCCAGTGGTACATGTGTGAGTAACTACATATGTGAAAGGCAGTATATATGTGTGTTGGAGTATATAAATAGCTATAAGCAAGAGTGAGTGATTGTGATAGTGGCTGTATGGATGATTGTGTGCTTGTATCAGTGATTGTATAAGAGCGTAACAATGTGCTACTATTTGTATGAGTAAGTGAGCTGGTGTGTGTATAACTGTATAGGTGAGTAAATGGCAGTGTGTTTAATTATTTGCATGACTGACTAGGTGTGTGAGTATCTCTATGGATGAGTGGCGTTGTTTGAGTGTCTATATAGGAGTAAGAGTGCATATGATAGTCCTGTACTGAGTGACCGTAAGTATGAGTGACTGTACGGGTGAGTGAGTGGATGTGTGTGTGTAGACCTAAGAATCAGTGAGTGGGTATGTAGTTATTGGTGTTGGAGTGTCTATGGTTTTGCGAATGGCAGTCTGTAATTTAGAGTGGGTGTATCAAAGATTATATTAGGGTGTGAGGAGGTGCATCAGATTATCACGTGGATGATGTCATCAGTGATGTCATTTGAGATGTCATCAGTGATGTCATCAGTGATGTCACTGACCATGTCATGAGTGATGTAATATGTGACGTCATCAGCAGTGCATTGCGGGGCGCGAGTTATAGTTAGCTGAACTAACTATAACGGGGGAATTTCACGGGTTTTGTACGAGTGCAATGTCCAAGTAACTATAACTGTCCCTAAAACCTATGGTTTTTTCAGTGAATTTCAAAGGTTTTTTAAATGCTAATTTGTAACTATAACGTGTCTGAAACCTATGGTTTTTTCAGTGAATTTCAATGGTTTTTAAATGCTAATTTGTAACTATAACGTGTCTGAAACCTATGGTTTTTTCAGTGAATTTCAAAGGTTTTTTAAATGCTAATTTCTAACTATAACGTGCCTGAAACCTACGGTTTTTTCAGTGAATTTCAAAGGTTTTGTAAATGACAATTTTTAAATGTATTAATTGTTATATTAATTTTTTTCATACTGATTTACTACATTTTTAGAAACAATTTTTTTTTACATATTTTATTTGTCAAATTACATTGTAATTACATTATACATTACATTACAAAAAATACTTTCTCAGAATGAATTACTTTAGTTTAAATACTTTGCAGATAGGCAATAGACTTTTAAGTACAGTAGTTACAGTTGTTGCAATGGGCAACACATTTTCAAACACAATGCAACATTCAGCTCAATGTGAATTTCTAGTTAAATGCAATTAGTTACTTTATGGATTACTTTTGTAACCACAGGACTGGATCCTAGATTCAGTCCTGGTACATCTCCTGTAAACAGTTGAGTAAAAGCGTTTTGGTTACAGTCGTGATTTTTAAGGAATATTATTGTATTTTAAAAGTTGACACTTTGAAACTTTTTCTCATAGAATCACCAATGTTATCCTATGGAAGGAAATTCACTTAGCAGGTAAAAACTGTTATCGTTACTTTTTCTTACTCAGTGTTGGATCCTGGATCCAGCACTGGTGCATCTCCTGTAAACAGTTGAAAGAATGCGTTTAAGTCATACAGGCGATTTTTAAGGAATATTTGTAGTTTGTGAAAATCAACACTTTGAAACTTTTTGGCTGAAAACCAGTCAATGTTAGCCTATGAAGGAAATTCAAGTTACCGGTAAGTACGGTTAAAATTACTTTTGAGGATCAGTACTGGGCTGAAACATGCAGCACTGAGGTCTCTCCTGATAACAGGTGAGTAAATCGGAATTCGTATTTCGGCTGATTTTAGAGGAATATTTTAAAGTTCCAAAACTCCACACTTAGAAGAATTTCCAAGTGAAACCAGTCAATGTTAGCCTATGGAAGGAAATTCAAGTTACTGGTAAGTACGGTTAAAATTACTTTTCAGGACCAGTACTGGGCTGAAAGATGCAGCACTGAGGTCTCTCCTGATAACAGGTGAGTAAATCAGAATTCGGATTTCGGCTGATTTTAGAGGAATATTTGTATGTTTCAAAAATCAACACTTAGAAGAATTTCCAAGTGAAACCAGTCAATGTTAGCCTATGAAGGAAATTCAAGTTACCGGTAAGTACGGTTAAAATTACTTTTCAGGATCAGTACTGGGCTGAAATATGCAGCACTGAGGTCTCTCCTGATAACAGGTGAGTAAATCGGAATTCGTATTTCGGCTGATTTTAGAGGAATATTTTAAAGTTCCAAAACTCCACACTTAGAAGAATTTCCAAGTGAAACCAGTCAATGTTAGCCTATGAAGGAAATTCAAGTTACCGGTAAGTACGGTTAAAATTACTTTTCAGGATCAGTACTGGGCTGAAAGATGCAGCACTGAGGTCTCTCCTGTTAACAGGTGAGTAAATCGGAATTCGTATTTCGGCTGATTTTAGAGGAATATTTTAAAGTTCCAAAACTCCACACTTAGAAGAATTTTCAAGTGAAACCATTCAATGTTAGCCTATGAAGGAAATTCAAGTTACCGGTAAGTACGGTTAAAATTACTTTTCAGGATCAGTACTGGGCTGAAAGATGCAGCACTGAGGTCTCTCCTGATAACAGGTGAGTAAATCGGAATTCGTATTTCGGCTGATTTTAGAGGAATATTTTAAAGTTCCAAAACTCCACACTTAGAAGAATTTCCAAGTGAAACCAGTCAATGTTAGCCTATGAAGGAAATTCAAGTTACCAGTAAGTACAGTTAAAATTACTTTTCAGGATCAGTACTGGGCTGAAAGATGCAGCACTGAGGTCTCTCCTGATAACAGGTGAGTAAATCGGAATTCGTATTTTGGCTGATTTTAGAGGAATATTTTAAAGTTCCAAAACTCCACACTTAGAAGAATTTCCAAGTGAAACCAGTCAATGTTAGCCTATGAAGGAAATTCAAATTACCGGTAAGTACGGTTAAAATTACTTTTGAGGATCAGTACTGGGCTGAAAGATGCAGCACTGAGGTCTCTCCTGATAACAGGTGAGTAAATCGGAATTCGTATTTCGGCTGATTTTAGAGGAATATTTTAAAGTTCCAAAACTCCACACTTAGAAGAATTTCCAAGTGAAACCAGTCAATGTTAGCCTATGAAGGAAATTCAAGTTACCGGTAAGTACGGTTAAAATTACTTTTCAGGACCAGTACTGGGCTGAAAGATACAGCACTGAGGTCTCTCCTTATAACAGGTGAGTAAATCGGAATTCCTATTTCGGCTGATTTTAGAGGAATATTTGCACAATGGTGAAGGGAGGGGCGGGGCCTGAGGTGACATCTTTGCAAACGCGCCCCGTGGCGCGTTTTAAGTTGGGGGATTAAGTTCCCTTGAATCCTGAGGGTCCCTAGGGGCCAACTAGACCACCAGGAACCTCCAATATGCGCCAGGGGCTGCGTTGCAGAGACGTGTAGAGAGGCCACACCCCTTTTACACCTCTCTGCAACGCAGCTCTGTGGCGCTTTCTGGATGTACCTGTTGGGCTAGTTGGCCCCCAGGGACCCTCAGGATTGAAGGGGATTTAATTCCCCATCTTAAAACGCGCCACGGGGCCTGTTTGCACACATGTCACCTCAAGCCCCGCCCCTCCCTTCACCACTGTGCAAACGCGCCCCGTGGCGCGTTTTAAGTTGGGGGATTAAGTCCCCTTGAATCCTGAGGGTCCCCGGAGTCCAACTAGCCCGCCATATACCTCCAAAAGCGCCATAGAGCTGCGTTGCAGAGAGGTGTAAAAGGGGCGTGGCCTCTGTACACCTCTCTGCAAGGCAGCCCCTGGCGCATACTGGAGGTTCCTGGTGGGCTAGTTGGCCCCCAGGGACCCCCAGTATTCAAGGGGATCGTTCCCTCTCTGCAAACGCGCCAGGGGCGCGTTTGCAGAGTGGTGAAGGAAGGGGCGGGGCCTGCGGGCCCGATCGTTTTTTTTTTTTTTGAATTTTTTTTTTGGGGGAGGGGGCCGCGTGGCCCCCTCCCGGGCCACTACTTGCCCCGGGGACCCCATCCCCGGGGCTGGCCCTCTCGTTGGGGACTGTGGGGGTCCCCAATCCCCCACAGTCCCGCCGGCTCCCCGTGTCCTACGGGAGCCGGCATTGCTTTACACATGGGGAGCTGCTAAGATGCAGCTCCCCCATGTGGAAAAGCAATCGGCTTTGGATATTGGAAGAGAGAGCAGGTTTCCTGCTCTCTCTTCCAATATCCAAAGCAAGTTTGCAATGACAGGACGGGAGCCGCGAGGCTCCCGTCCTGTCATTGCAAACAGCAGTGTCCCGGGGTAGGTACCCGGGACACTGCAGGAGCCGGCCCTGGGGGTGGTGGTCCCCAGGGCCATCAAGGGCTCCAGGAGGGGGCCGCGCGGCCCCCTCCCATTCAGTGCACAGCCCCGGGGAGGTGGTGGTCCCCGGGCTCTGGGGGTCCAAAACGGACCCCCATTGTAATTTTCTTAGTGCCCCGGGGAGGTGGTGGTCCCGGGGCGTGTGGGGCTGGAGCCCCCCACACAGGTTTTTAATAAAAAAAGAAGCCCCGGGGAGGTGGTGGTCCCCGGGGCTGCGGGAGGGCTCAGAGCCCTCCCGCACCATTGTACATAAAGCCCCGGGGGGTGGTGGTCCCCGGGGCTTGGGGGCCCTTAGAGGCCCCCACACATAAAATTAACCCCCCCAGCATGCCCCCGGGACTTGGGCCACCCGGGGGCCAATTAACATCGAAGCGCGGGAGACCGCGCTTCGATTTTTTTTTTTTCGGCAGGGTTCGCGCTCCCTGAGCGCATCCTGCCGATTTTTAAAAAAAAAAAATTTTTTTTGCCCAGGGGGTCCTTGTGGGACCTCCTGAGCAAACCTAGGGGGTCAGGGTGTTTCTACCCTCCCCCCTTTGTGCGCTTTGCGAACTTGTTTCTGTCCCTCGGTTCTACCGAGGGACAAAATGGCTGCCAACATTTCCTGAATCGGAATGTTGACAGCCAGCTGACAGCCAATTAACATGCAGCTCGTGATCGGGAGGGTGCGCGAATCCTCCGTGCCCATAGATATATATGTACTTTTACTTTTTGATTTTCTCAGCAACTACTGAACGGATTTACACCATTTAACAAAAAGGGTTCTTTCTGAACCAAGAACTACCTCTTTGCCAAATTTGGTGTAATTCCGTTCAGCAGTTCGGGCTGTAGCCGTGTCTAAAGTTTCCTATGGGAAAATGCATGGGAAAAATGCGTTTTGGGACCCCCCTTTTTTCTCGGCCCCCGCTTGACGTATCACCCCGAGACTTTCAGGGTAGGAGCGGACCGGAGCGCCCCACGAAGTTTGAAAATTTCGCGAAGATACGTCAACCGGCAAGAGAGTTATTTCAAATAGAATGTCGCGGATTTCCTATGGATAATAGGTTGTAACTATAACTATCTACTGGCGACCGCCAGTAGATAATATGGACATATATATCCATATATATATAGATTCACTGAAAAAAACAAAGGTTTCAGGGACGTTATAGTTAGGAAATGTAATCAAAAGAAACTTAGAAATTCACTGATAAAACCAAAGGTTACAGGGACGTTATAGTTAGGCTGACATTTCACTCGTACAAAATCAGAGAAATTCAGCAGTTATAGTTAGCTGAGCTAACTATGACTCACGTCCCCGCAATGCACTGCTTATGACCTCACATATTATATCACTCATGACATGGTCAATTTACATCACTGATGACATCATCCAGTGAGTGAGTGTTTTAAAAATGTTTATGAGTGTTAAATATATATACCAAGGTATATTAATGAATCAGTGGGTGGTTGAGGGCTTGTATGGATGAATCAGTGGGTGCATGACTGACTGTATAGGTGAGCGATTAGGTGTCTCAGTGAATGTATGGGTGAGTGACTTGTGTGAATGTCTATATCTGTCTGTCAGTTGGTGTATAAGTGGTTGTATAGGTGTGTGAGTTGGTATGTGAGTTTCTGTATGGGTGTGATTGGTTGTCTGAGTACATGTATGGGTGTCTCAATGTCTGTGTGGGTGGGTGAGGGTGTGTGTAACTGCCTATATGGATGAGTGTGTGGATCAGTGGCTGTATGGGTTATTGTGTGTGTGTAAGGGCCTGTATGGGTGAGTGAGTGTATGTATGGCTGTGTTGGTGAGTGAATGGATCTTTCAGTAGTTATTGGGTAACTACATATGTGAAAGGCAGTATAGTTGAGTGTTGGAGTATATGAGCGACTTTATGTGTGACTGAGTGCGAGTGGCCATATGGGTGAGTGTGTGCTTGTGTCAGTGACTGTATAGGTGAGTGAGTATGTGTTAGTATTTGTATGAATAAATGAGTGGGTGTGTGTATAAGCATATTGGTGAGTAAATGGCTATGTGATTGACTCTATAGGTGAGTGAGTAGATGTCTGAGTAGCTCTATGAGTGACTGACTGTGTGTCAGTGGTATATACATGTATGAGTGGCTATATCAGTGTCAGTATTAGTGAGTTGGTATATGTGTGGCTGTATGGGTGACTAAGTGGATGTGTGTGTTGTCCTATGAATCAGTGAGTGGGTGTGTAAGTACTGGTATGGGTGTGTCAGTGGTTTTGAGAATGGTAGTGTGGAAGTTGGAGTGAGTGTATGAAGGGTTATATTGGGGTGTGAGTGGGCGCGTCAGAGATTATGTGGATGATGTCATCAGTGATGTCATTTGAGATGTCATCAGTGATACTGTTCCTATGGAGCGAGAGACAATACACAGGGGAATCTTAACCGACTGATCTAGTAGAATCAGAGTAAGGAATCCATTATGTTGGATTATAATGCCCTCACACACCCTGACGGGTGTCATGCTTCATCATTGGGCGGCTCCTCGTCGGGTCGTCGGTGCAATACCCGACGGGCTCCCTATAATAGGGGCACTTTATCGGAGATCTTTTTCCAAGCGCCGTCAGGTGAAGTGTGGGTGGGGTAGGAGTGGGTAGGTCTGCAGCCCTCGTGCGAACGGCACCAATTACATGAGGAACCCCTCATGTGTACTACCTACCGGGTACTGTGATGCCTGGTCAGTTCATTTTTGCGGGAAGTTCCTGCACAACCAGGTACTCAACCTCTTTAGTCGTATGGTTGTTGTGAGTATGTTGCCACAACTTCAATTGATTTTTTAGTTGTAGATAGTTATTTTCCTGGTCCTGACGAATCGCCTGTTGAATACTCATTTTTGGCGAGAAACATGTTGACCGATCACTCATAAGAGCGTCATTTACTGAGATACAATCTCAGCTTTACGCCTTAGTTTTTGTTTTTTATTTAGGGTAGGAGACCCCCTGATTAAAGTTGTTTTCATAGGTACCCCTACTCTATTTTACATTCACTATCACCATGCACACACATCAACACATATGAGGCCCCCCCACCCGCACTTCACCTGACGGCGCTTGGAAAAAGATCTCCGATAAAGTGCCCCTATTATAGGGAGCCCGTCGGGTATTGCACCGCCGACCCGACGAGGAGCCGCCCAATGATGAAGCATGACACCCGTCAGGGTGTGTGAGGGCATTATAATCCAACATAATGGATTCCTTACTCTGATTCTACTAGATCAGTCGGTTAAGATTCCCCTGTGTATTGTCTCTCGCTCCATAGGAACAGTATAACTCTTTTGTTGCAAACATTATACTTGGGCTTTTATACTGGACCTATTCAAAAAGCCCATAGTCCCTCCTTTGTTGACTGATGTCATCAGTGATGTCATCAGTGATGTCACTGACCATGTCATGAGTGATGTAATATGTGAATTATAGTTGGCTCAGCTAACTATAACTGCTGAATTCCTCTGGTTTTGTATGAGTGAAGTGTCAGTCTAACTATAACGTCCCTATAACCTTTGGTTTTTTCAGTGAATTTACAAGTTTTTTTAAATTCCATTTCCTAACTATGACATCCCTGTAACCTTTGGTTTTTTCAGTGAATTTTTAAAGTTTTTAATTCTATTTGCTAACTATAATGTCCCTGTAACCTTTGGTTTTTTTCCGTGAAATTCTAAGGTTTTTAAAAGCTAATTCCTAACTATACCGTTCCTGTAACCTTTGGTTTTTTCAGTGAATCAGTGAATTTCTATGGTTTTCTAACTAGTAATCGCGTTTGTAGAGTGGTGGAGAAAGGGGGCTGGGCCTCCGACCAGCACTCAGGAATCCCGCTGTGTAGGACTTACAGGAGGTAGCAGGAGGGGTAGTTGGCCCTCAAGGATGTCCTTGGGGGCCAACTACCCCTTCTGTTACCTCCAGTAAGTCCCACACAGCATGATTGCTGAGAGGTTGTTGGACACCATGACCCATTTCTCCACCACTGTGCAAACGTGGCTCCTGGCACACTACTAGTATGGGGATGAAGTCCACTTGGGTCCAGAGGATCCTTGAGGGCCGACTACCCCTACTGTTAACTCCAGTTAGTCCCACACAGTGGGTTTGCTGAGAGATTTTCAGTGGCCACGCCCCCTTTCTCACCACTCTGCAAACTTACCTCCTGGCACACTACTAGTTGGGGGATGAAGTCCCCTTGGCTCTTGGGGGTCCTTGGGGCCAACTACCCCTCCTGCCACCTCCAGTAACACCCACAGAGCTGGATTGCTGAGAGGTTGTCAGAGGTCACGCATTCTTTCTCCACCACTCTCCAAATGCGCCTCTTGACGCACTACTGGTTGGGGGAAGTAGTCCGCTTTAGTCCTGAGGCCCTCAGGACTAAAGTGGACTTCATCCCCCCACCAGCAGTATACCTGGAGGCACGTTTGCAGAGTGGTGGAGAAAGGGGGGTAGCCTCTGACCACCTCTCAGCAATCCCACTGTGTGGGGCTTAGTAGAGGTAATAGGAGGGCTTGTTGGTCCCTAAGGACCGTCGGCATCCAAAGGACCTCATCTCCCAACCAGAAGCGTGCCAGGAGGCGCGTTTGCAGAGTAGTAGAGAAAGGGGGGCCTCCGGTGAGCTGCCGGCTTTTAATTTTTTTTATGCTCTAGGAAGGGGGGCTGCATGGCCCCTTTCCCTGGACCATTTTGGGCCCCAGGGACCCCATCCCCGGGGCCTGACCCATTTTTTATTTTTTAAATAAAATAAAAGGGGGCCGTGCTGCTCCCCTCCTGGGCTGATTTCCACCCCAGGGACCCCATCCCCCGGGGCCTGCCCCCTTTTATTTTTTAAAAAAGGAAGGGGGCCACGTGGCCCCCCTTCTGAGTCTAATTTCGGCGCCGGGGACCCCATCCCCCAGGGCCAGGCCTTTATATATTTTTTAATTAAAGGGGAGGGGGCTGCGTGGCCCCCTCCCCAGGCTGATTTCGGCCCCGGGGACTGCATCTCTCAGGGCCAGGACACCACGTTGGGGACCGTGGGGGAGCCTGAAGGCCCCCGTGGTCCTGGCCATCTCCGCTCCTCCTGTGCGAGCTGGCTTTGCTTTTTACACACAGGAAGCTGCTGACATGCAGCTCCCTGTGTGTAAAAAGCAACGTGCTCCGCATTCGGCAAGAGAGAACTAAATGCTCTCGCTTTCTAAAACTAGAGCACTTGTTTGCTGTGGCATGGCTGAAACAGTGCTCCCGCCATGCCATAGCAAATTGCAATGTTCCGGGGTGGGCACCCCGAGACATAGCTGGAGCCGGCCCTGGGGGGTGACAGTCCCCAGGGCCATCTAGGGCTCCTGGAGAGGGGGCCGTGCACCCCCCCTCCTTCCTTGAATAGGGGCCTGCCCTGGGGAGGTGGTGGTACCCGGGGCCCAGAACAGCCTGGGAGGGGGGCCATGCGCCCCCCCTCCCATTGCTTAAATTTACAGTTTGGTCCCGGGGAGGTGGTGGTACCAGGGGCCAAAGGGGTCCGTCAGGCCCCCCACATTAAAATGTTAAAGGCCCGGGGAGGTGGTGGTACCTGGGGCGGGGGGTCCAGGAGGCTACCCCACATTAAAATGTTAAAGCCCCGGGAGGTGGTGGTCCCTGGGGCCGAGGGGGGGTCTGTGAGGCCCCCCATAATAAAATGTTAAAGCCCAAGGCAGGTGGTGGCCCCCGGGGCAGGGGGGTCCTCGAGGGCCCCCTCCTTACACTAGGGAGCCTTTATTTAATGAAGCGCAAGAGACCGCGCTTCGTTTTAAAAAAGAATTTCGGCAGGAGTCACAGATCCAACATGACTCCCGCCAATTTTTTTTTTTAATGATTTTTTTGTCCCTGTTGGGTCCCCGTGGGACCCCCCCCCAAGAGGCCTAGGGGGTCAGGGTGTTCTACCCTGCCCCCTTATCATTTTTTAAAACATTTTGTCTTGTGACTCAGTTCAACCGAGTCACAAGATGGCTACCATCACTTCCTGTTTAAAGTGTTGGCAGACAATCAGATCTCAGGCACGAGATCGGGAGGGTCGTGGATCCACTGCGGCCTCATTTGTACATCTGAGAAATCTTTACATTTCTCAGGAACTACTGAACGGATTTACACTATTTAACCCGTTCGCTGCTTCTGTCAGCCAACGGCGGTCGCGAGCACTACCTCCGTTGGCCGACGCGGCCCCGCCCACTCTTCAAAGCCACCGCACTGCAGCCGAATTTCGGTCGCAGTAAAGGGGTTAACAAAAAGGGTGCTTTCTGGACCAAGAACTACCTTTTTGCCATATTTGGTATCATTCTATTCAGCAGTTCAGGCTGTAGCCGTGTCTAAAGTTTTCTATAGAAATTAACATGGGGGAAAAGCGTTTTGTGACCCCCCCCCTTTTTCTCGGCCCCAGCTTGACGGATCACTAAAAACTTTCAAGACAGCAGCTGAAGTGACTGGCATATTAGTTTTGAAAATTTCGTGATGATTCGTCAAACAACACCAAAGTTATTGGCAAATGAAAAAACCCTCTTCCTATGGAAACTACATCCTAACTATATATATATTCACTGAAAAAACCATAGGTTTTAGGGACAGTTATAGTTAGTTGGACATTTCACTCGTACAAAACCATAGAAATTCCCCCGTTATAGTTAGTTCAGCTAACTATAACTCGCGCCCCGCAATGCACTGCTGATGACGTCACATATTACATCACTCATGACATGGTCAGTGACATCACTGATGACATCACTGATGACATCTCAAATGACATCACTGATGACATCAGTGATGACATCATCCAGTGACTGTGTGTTTCTGTAAAGTTTAAATATGTTTAATATATATAGGGAAAGGTGTATTGAAGAATGAGTGGGTGTATAAGTGTCTGAATGGATGATTTAGTACGTGAGTGACTGACTCTACAAGTGAGTGATTAAATGTATCTTACTGAATGCATGGGTTAGTGACTAAACTGTGTGAATGTCTGTATCCGTCTGTCTGTTGGTTTGTAAGCGGCTGCATGGCTTTCTGAATAGCTACATGAGTGTCTACATGGGTTATTGATTGATTGTCTGAGTATCTGTATGGGTGCCTGAGTGTTTGTGTGGGTGGGGTGTGTGTGACTCTGTGCATAGATGTGTGAGTTGGTGATTCACTGGGTGCATGGTTTCAAGAGTGCATCTGTGATGGACTGTATGGGTGGGTGAGTGTGTGTATGGGTGTGTTAGTGATTGAATGTATATCTCAGTGGTACATGTGTGAGTAACTAAATATGTGAAAGGCAGTATATATGTGTGTTGGAGTATATAAATGGCTATAAGTGAGAGTGTGTGATTGTGAGAGTGGCTGTATGGATGAGTGTGTACTTGTATCAGTGATTGTATAAGAGCGTAAGAATGTGCTAGTATTTGTATGAGTAAGTGAGCTGGTGTGTGTATAACTGTATAGGTGAGTAAATGGGTGTGTCATTAAGTTTTTTGCATGACTGACTAGGTGTGTGAGTACCTCTATGGATGAGTGGCGGTGTGTGAGTGTTTATATAGGTGTATGAGTGCATATGATAGTCCTGTACTGAGTGACTTAGTATGAGTGACTGTACGGGTGAGTGAGTGGATGTGTGTGTAGACCTAAGAATCAGTGAGTGGGTATGTAGTTTTTGGTGTTGGAGTGTCTATGGTTTTGAGAATGGCAGTCTGTAATTTAGAGTGGGTGTATCAAAAGTTATATTAGGGTGTGAGAAGATGCATGAAATTATCACATGGATGATGTCATCAGTGATGTCATTTGAGATGTCATCAGTGATGTCATCAGTGATGTCACTGACCATGTCATGAGTGATGTAATATGTGACGTCATCAGCAGTGCATTGCGGGGCGCGAGTTATAGTTAGCTGAACTAACTATAACGGGGGAATTTCTATGGTTTTGTACGAGTGAAATGTCCAACTAACTATAACTGTCCCTAAAACCTATGGTTTTTTCAGTGAATTTCAAAGGTTTTTTAAATGCTAATTTCTAACTATAACGTGTCTGAAACCTATGGTTTTTTCAGTGAATTTCAAAGGTTTTTTAAATGCTAATTTCTAACTATAACGTGCCTGAAACCTATGATTTTTAAGTGAATTTCAAAGGTTTTTTAAATGCTAGTTTCTAACTATGCCTACAGAGGTAGGACATGTGAAGAAAGAAGAAAAAACGCACAGAAAGAAGCAAAAGATGTGCAGAAAGAACCAACAGAGGAGCAGAAAGAAGCCTTGTTGCAAAATCATCCTGTGCCCACAACTTTTTCAGACGGGTACTGGTGGTAACTGACTCTGACTAACCAGAGCCAGTGCTATGCTAAAAGACACTTAGAATACAGTGAAAACACCTACATACACTAGGGAACACTATGCGTTGGGGTACCCCTGTGATTAGCATGACCTCCTCTGCAAGTCCCTAGTACATAATAGGGCAGGGGGATTAAAACTACCTCTTAAAACGCGCTACAGGGCGCGTTTGCACAGTGGTGAAGGGGGCCTGATGTGACATGTGTGCAAACGCACCCCGTGGCGCGTTTTAAGTTGCGGGATTAAGTCCCCTTGAATTCTGATGGTCCCTAGGGCCCAACTAGCCCCCAGGTACCTACAGTTAGGACCACAGAGCTGAGTTGCAGAGAGGCGTTCCGAGGCCACGCACCTTTTTTCACCTCTCTGCAACGCAACTCTGTTGTGCTTACTGAAGGTACCTGGTGGGCTAGTTGGCCCCCAGGGTCCCTCAGGATTCAAAGGGAATTAATTCCCCAACTTAAAACGCACCACAGGGCGTGTTTGCGCACATGTCACCTGAGGCCCCGCCCCTCCCTTCACCACTGTGCAAACGCGCCCCGTGGTGCATTTTAAGTTGGGGGATTAGGTCACCTTGAATCCTGAGGGTCCCTGGGGCCCAACTAGCCCACTAGGTACTTCCAGTAAGCACCACAGGCCTGCGTTGCAACGCCTGTAACAAATTGTGCAGTTGTGTTTAGGTAGTGAAGAGGGTCGTGCTGGGGGTAGTGTTTTAGGGTTTAGGGTAGTGCAGTGGTGTTTGTGTAGTGTAGGGGGTCATGCTGGGGGTATATTTAGGGTTTAGGGTAGTGCAGTGGTGTTTGGGTAGTGTAGGGAGTCGTGCTGAGGGGAGTGTTTTAGGGTTTAGGGTAGTGCAGTGGTGTTTGGGTAGTGTAGGGGGTCGTGCTGGGGGTAGTGTTTTAGGGTTTAGGGTAGTGCAGTGGTGTTTGGGTAGTGTAGGGGGTAGTGCTGGGGGTAGTGATTTAGGGTAGTGCAGTGGTGTTTGGGTAGTGTAGGGGGTAGTGCTGGGGGTAGTGATTTAGGGTAGTGCAGTGGTGTTTGGGTAGTGTAGGGGTACTGCTGGGGGTAGTGTTTTAGGGTTTAGGGTAGTGCAGTGGTGTTTGGGTAGTGTAGGGGTACTGCTGGGGGTAGTTTTTAGGGTTTAGGGTAGTGCAGTGGTGTTTGGGTAGTGTAGTGGTTCATGCTGGGGGTAGTTTTTAGGGTTTAGGGTAGTGCAGTGGTGTTTGTGTAGTGTAGGGGGTAGTGTTTTAGGGTTTAGGGTAGTGCAGTGGTGTTTGTGTAGTGTAGGAGGTCGTGTTTTAGGGTTTAGGGTAGTGCAGTGGTCTTTGGGTAGTGTAGGGAGTCGTGCGGGGGTAGTGTTTTAGGGTTTAGGGTAGTGTAGGGGGTCATGCTGGGGGTAGTGTTTTAAGGATTAGGGTAGTGCATTGGTGTTTGGGTAGTGTAGGGGGTCATGCGGGGGTAGTGTTTTAGGGTTTAGGGCAGTGCAGTGGTGTTTGGGTAGTGTAGGGGGTCGTGCTGGGGGAGTGTTTTAGGGTTTAGGGCAGTGCAGTGGTGTTCGGGTAGTGTAGGGGGTCATGCTGGGGGGAGTGTTTTAGGGTTTAGGGTAGTGCAGTGGTGTTTGGGTAGTGTAGGGAGTCGTGCTGGGGGGAGTGTTTTAGGGTTTAGGGTAGTGCAGTGGTTTTTGGGTAGTGTAGGGGGTCGTGCTGGGGTAGTGTTTTAGGGTTTAGGGTAGTGCAGTGGTGTTTAGGTAGTGTAGGGGGTAGTGCTGGGGGTAGTGATTTAGGGTAGTGCAGTGGTGTTTGGGTAGTGTAGGGGGTAGTGCTGGGGGTAGTGATTTAGGGTAGTGCAGTGGTGTTTGGGTAGTGTAGGGGGTACTGCTGGGGGTAGTGTTTTAGGGTTTAGGGTAGTGCAGTGGTGTTTGGGTAGTGTAGGGGTACTGCTGGGGGTAGTTTTTAGGGTTTAGGGTAGTGCAGTGGTGTTTGGGTAGTGTAGTGGTTCATGCTGGGGTAGTTTTTAGGGTTTAGGGTAGTGCAGTGGTGTTTGTGTAGTGTAGGGGTAGTGTTGTAGGGTTTAGGGTAGTGCAGTGGTGTTTGTGTAGTGTAGGAGGTCGTGTTTTAGGGTTTAGGGTAGTGCAGTGGTCTTTGGGTAGTGTAGGGAGTCGTGCGGGGGTAGTGTTTTAGGGTTTAGGGTAGTGTAGGGGGTCATGCGGGGGGTAGTGTTTTAGGGATTAGGGTAGTGCATTGGTGTTTGGGTAGTGTAGGGGGTCATGCGGGGGGTAGTGTTTTAGGGTTTAGGGCAGTGCAGTGGTGTTTGGGTAGTGTAGGGGGTCGTGCTGGGGGGAGTGTTTTAGGGTTTAGGGCAGTGCAGTGGTGTTCGGGTAGTGTAGGGGGTCATGCTGGGGGAGTGTTTTAGGGTTTAGGGCAGTGCAGTGGTGTTCGGGTAGTGTAGGGGTCGTGCTGGGGGAGTGTTTGAGGGTTTAGGGCAGTGCAGTCGTGTTCAGGTAGTGTAGGGGGTTGTGCTGGGGGTAGTATTTTAGGGTTTAGGGTAGTGCAGTGGTGTTCGGGTAGTGTAGGGGGTCGTGCTGGGGGTAGTGTTCTAGGGTTTAGGGCAGTGCAGTGGTGTTTGGGCAGTGTAGGGGGTCATGCTGGGGGTAGTGTTTTAGGGTTTAGGGCAGTGCAATGGTGTTCGGGCAGTGTAGGGGGTCGTGCTGGGGCTGCTGTTTCAGGGTTTTGGGCAGTGCAGTGGTGTTCGGGCAGTGTAGGGGGTCGTGCTGGGGCTGGTGTTTCAGGGTTTAGGGCAGTTCAGTGGTGTTCGGGCAGTGTAGGTGGTCTTGCTGGGGCTGGTGTTTCAGAGTTTAGGGCAGTGCAGTGGTGTTCGGGCAGTGTAGGGGGTCATGCGGGGGCTGGTGTTTCAGGGTTTAGGGCAGTGCAGTGGTGTTCGGGCAGTGTAGGAGGTCTTGCTGGGGCTGGTGTTTCAGAGTCTAGGGCAGTGCAGTGGTGTTCGGGCAGTGTAGGGGGTCTTGCTGGGGCTGGTGTTTCAGGGTTTTAGGCAGTGCAGTGGTGTTCGGGCAGTGTAGGGGGTCGTGCTGGGGGTGGTGTTTCAGGGTTTAGGGCAGTGCAGTAGTGTTTGGGCAGTGTAGGGGGTCGTGCTGGGGCTAGTGTTTCAGGATTTAGGGCAGAGCAATGGTGTTCAGGCAGTGTAGGGGGTTTTGCTGGAGGTGGTGTTTCAGGGTTTAGAGCAGTGCAGTGGTGTTCGTGCAGTGTAGGGGTGGTGTTTCAGGGTTTAGGGCAGTGCAGTGGTGTTCGGGCAGTGTAGGGGGTCGTGCTGGGGGTGGTGTTTCAGGGTTTAGGGCAGTGCAGTGGTGTTCCGGCAGTGTAGGAGGTCATGCAGGGGGTGGTGTTTCAGGGTTTAGGGCAGTGCAGTGGTGTTCGGGCAGTGTAGGGGGTCGTGCTGGGGGTGGTGTTTCAGGGTTTAGGGCAGTGCAGTGGTGTTCGGGTAGTGTAGGGTGTCGTGCTGAGGGTGGTGTTTCAGGGTTTAGGGCAGTGCAGTGGTGTTCGGGCAGTGTAGGGGGTCATGCAGGGGGTGGTGTTTCAGGGTTTAGGGCAGTGCAGTGGTGTTTGGGCAGTGTAAGGGGTCATGCAGGGGGTGGTGTTTCAGGGTTTAGGGCAGTGCAGTGGTGTTCGGCCAGTGTAGGTGGTCTTGCTGGGGGTGGTGTTTCAGGCTTTAGTGCAGTGGTGTTCGGGCAGTGTAGGGGGTCTTGCTGGGGGTGGTGTTTCAGGGTTTAGGGCAGTGCAGTGGTGTTCGGGCAGTGTAGGGGGTCTTGCTGGGGCTGGTGATTCAGGGTTTATGGCAGTGCAGTGGTGTTCGGGCATTGTAGGGGGTCGTGCTGGGGCTGGTGTTTGAGGGTTTAGGGTAGTGCAGTGGTGTTCGGGCAGTGTAGGGGGTCGTGCTGGGGCTGGTGTTTCAGGGTTTAGGGCAGTGCAGTGGTTTTCGGGCAGTGTAGGCGGTCGTGCTGGGGCTGGTGTTTCAGGGTTTAGGGCAGTGCAGTGGTGTTCGGGCAGTGTACGGGGTTGTGCTGGGGGTGGTGTTTCAGGGTTTAGGGCAGTGCAGTGGTGTTCAGGCAGTGTAGGGGGTCGTGCTGGGGGTGGTGTTTCAGGGTTTAGGGCAGTGGTGTTCGGGCAGTGTAGGGGGTCTTGCTGGGGGTGATGTTTCAGGGTTTAGGGCAGTGCAGTGGTGTTCGGGCAGTGTAGGATGTCTTGCTGGGGGTAGTGTTTCAGGGTTTAGGGCAGTGCAGTGGTGTTCGGGCAGTGTAGGGGTCATGCTGGGGGTGGTGTTTCAGGGTTTAGGGCAGTGCAGTGGTGTTCGGGCTGTTTAGGAGGTCGTGAAGGGGTGGTGTTTCAGGGTTTAGTGCAGTGCAGTGGTGTTCGGGCAGTGTAGGGGGTCATGCTAGGGTATGTGTTTCAGGGTTTAGGGCAGTGCAGTGGTGTTCGGGCAGTGTAGGGGTCGTGCAGGGGCTGGTGTTTCAGGGTTTAGGGCAGTGCAGTGGTGTTCGGGCAGTGTAGTGGGTCGTGCTGGGGGTAGTGTTTTAGGGTTTAGGGTAGTGCAGTGGTGCTTGTGTAGTGTAGGGGGTCGTGCTGGGGGTAGTGTTTTAGGGTTTAGGGTAGTGCAGTGGTGTTTGTGTAGTGTAGGGGTCATGTTTTAGGGTAGTGCAGTGGTGTTTGGGTAGTGTAGGGGGTCGTGCTGGGGGTAGTGTTTTAGGATTTAGGTTAGTGCAGTGGTGTTTGGGTAGTGTAGGGGTCGTGCTGGGGGTAGTGTTTTAGGGTTTAAGGTAGTGCAGTGGTGTTTGTGTAGTGTAGGGGTCGTGCTGGGGGTAGTGTTTTAGGGTTTAGGGTAGTGCAGTGGTGTTTGTGTAGTGTAGGGGGTCATGTTTTAGGGTAGTGCAGTGGTGTTTGGGTAGTGTAGGGGTCATGCTGGGGGTAGTGTTTTAGGATTTAGGTTAGTGCAGTGGTGTTAGGGTAGTGTTTTAGGGTTTAGGGAAGTGCAGTGGTGTTTGTGTAGTGTAGGGGGTCATGCTGGGGGTTGTGTTTTAGGGTTTAGGATAGTGCAGTGGTGTTTTTGTAGTGTAGGGGGTCATGTTTTAAGATGCAATGCTCCAATACCTGACCAGTCTGCACTACATAAAACTGCAAAAAAACTAAAAATAAAAAGTGTTTTGCACACTTTTGTCATTGGGCTCTATGTGGGCTACATCTGGGTAATATTTGTACTACATTTGGGCTCTTTTTTCACTGGTGGCCATCTTGGAAGACTTCTTTGTTATGAAGTTTCCTAATTTCCTCATTTACTGCAGTCTCCTCAGTAGGAAATGCTTTCAGTTTTTTACTTTGATTCCATCAAGAAGGCATTCAGATGTGTCACACATTTGCCATAAATTCAGATTGTTATTACTCTAGTTGTTCATTAGATCACTGTAGTAAAGCTACTGCTCACCAAGGAGTTAACTGGAAGTCTACTGCTGGTATTGAAAGTGATTGTTTCAGTCTGCATGTCAGAATTTTCTAATGAAATAGAAGAGGATTTGAGATCTCACTTAAAACATGCACTAAATTTTCTTTTTGCAGCACTAACCATAATTTCTATGGCAAAATGAACACCCTCATTTTGTTCCTTTTTAAATTAAATGTTTTAAGTGTTACCAGTTTATTCCAATCAAGATGGCTTCAGGTGTGCCATACTTTTGTCATAAGTAAGGCTGTTAGCACTCTAGTTGTTCTTTAGAACACTCTGGGAAGCTGCAGTAGAACACAAAGGCATCAACTGACAGGCTGCTCCTGTTGAAATATAACAGGAAGATATTTGAGATCTCACTTAAAACATGTCCTAATTTTTCTTTCTACAGCACTAACCATAATTTCTGTGGCAAAATTAACCCCCTCATTTTGTTCCTTTTTAAATTAAATGTTTTAAGTGTTACCAGTTTATTCCAATCAAGATGGCTTCAGGTGTGCCATACTTTTGTCATAAGTAAGACTGTTAGCGCTCTAGTTGTTCTTTAGAACACTCTGGGAAGCTGCAGTAGAACACAAAGGCATCAACTGACAGGCTGCTCCTGTTGAAATATAACAGGAAGATATTTGAGATCACACTTGAAACATGTCCTAATTTTTCTTTCTACATTACTAACCATAATTTCTATGACAAAATGAACCCCATCATTTTGTTCCTTTTTAAATTAAATGTTTTAAGTGTTACCAGTTTATTCCAATCAAGATGGCTTCAGGTGTGCCATACTTTTGTCATAAGTAAGACTGTTAGCGCTCTAGTTGTTCTTTAGAACACTCTGGGAAGCTGCAGTAGAACACAAAGGCATCAACTGACAGGCTGCTCCTGTTGAAATATAACAGGAAGATATTTGAGATCACACTTGAAACATGTCCTAATTTTTCTTTCCAGAGCACTAACCATAATTTCTATGACAAGATGAACCCCATCATTTTGTTCCTTTTTAAATTAAATGTTTTAAGTGTTACCAGTTTATTCCAATCAAGATGGCTTCAGGTGTGCCATACCTTTGTCATAAGTAAGGCTGTTAGCACTCTAGTTGTTCTTTAGAACACTCTGGGAAGCTGCAGTAGAACACAAAGGAATCAACTGACAGTCTCTGCCCTTGTTGGATGTACATGTTTTACTGAGAATGTCAGACTTCATTCTCACATGACTGAGAAAGATAATGTGAATTTACAGAAAATATGCTCTCATTTTAGCTTCTGGAGCACCTTCCAAAACTGTATGGGAGGGACAGGCATGTGAAAATAGTTTTCTCTCAAACATGATTCATGATATCCCAGCAGAAGGTTTTTCACAGGGTAAAATCACCTTAGAACACACCACAATTCCTGAAATTAGTATGGTACCATCAACAAATGAATTCTAATGTAACTAAAGTCTGTTATCACCCTTTATAGTTCTCCTTTTGGTAACCCTCAAAATCTTCGATTCAGTACAATGCATTTCAATGTGGTACTATCATTTATATTGGTCCCAAGATGGCTGCCAGCAATTCCAGGATGAAGTGCTGACAGCCAATCAGATCTCACGATGACATGTGTGGTTAGGCTCCGCCCAGATATATATGTGTTTTTACTTTTGATTTTCTCAGCAACTACTGAACGGATTTACACCATTTAACAAAAAGGGTACTTTTTGAACCAAGAACTACCTCTTTGCCAAATTTGGTGTAATTCCGTTCAGCAGTTCGGGCTGTAGCCTTGCATAAAGTTTCCTATGGGAAATTGATTTTTTGACTCTTATTTTTTTAATTTCTCCGCAACTACTGAACGGATTTACACCATTTAACAAAAAGGGTTCTTTCTGAACCAAGAACTACCTCTTTGCCAAATTTGGTGTAATTCCGTTCAGCAGTTCGGGCTGTAGCCGTGTCTAAAGTTTCCTATGGGAAAATGAATGGGGAAAACACGTTTTGGGACCCCCTTTTTCTCGGCCCCCGCTTGACGAATCACCCTGAGACTTTCAGGGTAGGAGCGGACCTGAGCGGGCCATAAAGTTTGAAAATTTCGCGAAGATTCGTCAACCGACGCAAGAGTTATTTCAAATAGAATGTCACGGATTTCCTATGGAAAATAGGTCCTAACTATAACTATCTACTGGCGACCGCCAGTAGATAATTCACTGAAAAAACCATAGGTTTCAGACACATTATAGTTAGAAATTTGCATTTAAAAAACCTTTGAAATTCACTGAAAAAACCATAGGTTTTAGGGACAGTTATAGTTAGTTGGACATTGCACTTGTACAAAACTCCGTGAAATTCCCCCGTTATAGTTAGTTCAGCTAACTATAACTCGCGCCCACAATGCACTGCTGATGACGTCACATATTACATCACTCATGACATGGTCAGTGACATCACTGATGACATCACTGATGACATCTCAAATGACATCACTGATGACATCACTGATGACATCATCCACGTGATAATCTGATGCACCTCCTCACACCCTAATATAACCTTTGATACACCCACTCTAAATTACAGACTGCCATTCGCAAAACCATATACACTCCAACACCAATAACTACATACCCACTCATTGATTCTTAGGTCTACACACACATCCACTCACTCACCTGTACAGTCACTCATACTTACGGTCACTCAGTACAAGACTATCATATGCACTCATACTCCTATATAGACACTCAAACACCGCCACTCATCCATGGAGGTACTCACACACCTAGTCAGTCATACAAATAATTAAACACACTGCCATTTACTCACCTATACAGTTATACACACACCAGCTCACTTACTCATACAAATACTAGCACATTCTTACGCTCTTATACAATCACTGATGCAAGCACACACTCATCCATACAGTCACTCTCACAATCACACACTCTCGCTTATAGCTATTTATATACTCCAACACACATATATACTGCCTTTCACATATGTAGTTACTCACACATGTACCACTGGGACATACATTCACTCACTAATACACTCTTACACACACTTACCCACCCATACAGTCTATCACAGATGCACTCTTGAAACCATCCACCCAGTGAATCACCCACTCACACATCTATGCACAGCGTCGTACCCACCCCACCCACACAAACACTCAGGCACCCATACAGATACTCAGACAACCAATCAATAACTCATATAGACACTCATGTAGCTATTCACAAACCCATGCAGCCACTTACACAGCAACAGACAGACGGATACAGACATTCACCCAGTTTAGTCACTAACCCATGCATTCAGTAAGATACGTTTAATCACTCACTTATAGAGTTAGTCACGCACCTACTAAATCATCCATACAGACACTTATACACCCACTCATTCTTCAATACACCTTTACCTATATATATTAAACATATTTAAACTTTACAGAAACACACAGTCACTGGATGATGTCATCAGTGATGTCATTTGAGATGTCATCAGTGATGTCATCAGTGATGTCACTGACCATGTAATGAGTGATGTAATATGTGACGTCATCAGCAGTGCATTGCGGGGGCGCGAGTGATAGTTAGCTGAATTAACTATAACAGGGGAATTTCACAGGTTTTGTACGAGTGCAATGACCAACTACTATAACTGTCCCTAAAACCTATGGTTTTTTCAGTGAATTTCAATGGTTTTTTAAATGCTAATTTCTAACTATAACGTGCCTGAAACCTATGGTTTTTTCAGTGAATATATATATGTGTACATATTATCTACTGGCGGTCGCCAGTAGATAGTTATAGTTAGGACCTATTTTCCATAGGAAATCCGCAACATTCTATTTGAAATAACGTTGGCGCCAGTTGACGAATCTTCGCGAAACTTTCCAACTTGTTGGGGCTCTCCAGTCCGCTCCTATCCTGAAAGTCTCGGGGTGATTCGTCAAGCGGGGGCCGAGAAAAAAGGGGGGTCCCAAAACGCGTTTTCCCCATTCATTTTTCCATAGGAACCTTTAGTCGCAGCTACAGCCCGAACTGCTGAACGGAATTACACCAAATTTGGCAAAGAGGTAGCCCTTGGTTCAGTGTTGTGCCTTTTGCTTAAATGGTGTAAATCCGTTCAGTAGTTCCTGAGAAAATCAAAAGTAAAGTCACATATATATCTATGGCCGAGTAGGGTCCGCGTACCCTCCCGATCACGAGCTGCATGCTAATTGGCCGTGAAGTGGCTGTCAACACTCCAAATCATTAAGTGTTGGCAGCCATTTTGTCCCTCGGTAGAACCGAGGGACAGAAACAAGTGCGCAAAGCGCCAAAAGGGGTGCAGGGTAGAAACACCCTGACCACCTAGGTCTGCTCAGGGGGTCCCACAAGGACCCCCTGGGCAGAAAAAAGCATTTTTTTTATTTTTAAAACGGCGGGATGCGCTTAGGGTGCGCGGATCCCGGCGATTAAAAAAAAATCACACAAGAAACAAGTGCGCAAAACGCACAAAGGGGGCAGGGTAGAAACACCCTGACCCCCTAGGTCTGCTCAGGGAGTCCCACAAGGACCCCCTGGGCAGAAAAAAGCATTTAAAAAAAAAAAAAATTGGAGGGATGCGCGGATCCCGCCGATAAAAAAAAAAATCGAAGCGCGGTCTCCCGCGCTTCGATGCTAATTTGCCCCCGGGTGGCCCAACTCCTGGGGGCATGCGGGGGTGGGTTTAGCTTTTATGGGGGGGCCTCTAAGGCCCCCCAAGCCCCGGGGACCACCACCCCCAGGGGCTTTAATTAAAAAATTGTGCGGGAGGGCTCTCAGCCCTCACGCAGCCCCGGGACCGCCACCCCCGGGGATTCTTTTTATTTAATTTTTATGACCTGTGTGGGGGGCTCCAGTCCCCCACACGCCCGGGGACCGCCACCTCCCGGGGCACTAACAAATTTAAAAGGGGGTTCTGTTTTGGACCCCTGAAGCCCCGGGGACCACCACCTCCCGGGACTGTGCAATTCAAGGGAGGGGGCCGCGCGGCCCCCTCCTGGAGCCTGTGATGGCCCTGGGGACCGCCACCCCCCAGGGCCAGCTCCTGCAGTGTCCCGGGGTGCCTACCCCCGGGACACTGTAGTTTGCTATGGCAGGACGGGAGCCTCGCGGCTCCCGTCCTGCCATAGCAAACTGCTTTGGTTTTTGGAAGAGAGAGCAGGAAACCTGCTCTCTCTTCCAAAAACCAAAGATGATTGCTTTTCCACACGGGGAGCTGCATCTTAGCAGCTCCCCATGTGGAAAAGCAATGCCGGCTCCCAGGGACGCGGGAGCCGGTGGGACCGTGGGGGGATTGGGGACCCCCCCACAGTCCCCAACGGAGAGGGCCAGCCCTGGGGGATGGGGTCCCCGGGGCAAGTAGTGGCCCGGGAGGGGGGCCACGCGGCCCCCCTCCCCCCCCAAAAATAAAAAAATAAAAAATAAAGGCCTGCCCCGGGGATGGGGTCCCCGGGGCAAAAGGAGGCCTAAGGAGGGGGCCACGCAGCCCCCTCCATGAAAAAAAAAAAAAATAAGGTGGCAATGACCCGGGGGATGGAGTTTTGGAACTTTATAATATTCCTCTAAAATCAGCCGAAATACGAATTCCGATTTACTCACCTGTTATCAGGAGAGACCTCAGTGCTGCATCTTTGAGCCCAGTACTGATCCTGAAAAGTAATCCTAACCGTACTTACCAGTAACTTGAATTTCCTTCCATAGGATAACATTGATGATTCTATGTGAAAAAGTTTCTAAGTGTCAACTTTTAAAATACAATAATATTCCTTAAAAATCACTACTGTAACCAAAACGCTTTTACTCAACTGTTTACAGGAGATGTCCCAGGACTGAATCTAGGATCCAGTCCTGTGGTTAGAAAAGTAATCCATAAAGTAACTAATTGCATTTAACTTGAAATTCACATTGAGCTCAATGTTGCATTGTGTTTGAAATTGTGTTGCCCATTGCAACAACTGTAACTACTGTACTTAAAAGTCTATTTCCTATTAGCAAAGTATTTAAACTAAAGTAAATCATTCTGAGAAAGTATATTTTGTAATGTAATGTATAATGTAATTTCAATGTATTTAAAAAAATAAAATATCTAAAAATAAATAGTTTAACAAAATGTAGTAAATCAGTATCAAAAAAATAAATATAACAATTAATACATTTAAAAATTGTCATTTACAAAACCTTTGAAATTCACTGAAAAAACCATAGGTTTCAGACATGTTATAGTTAGGAATTAGCATTTAAAAAACCTTTGAAATTCACTGAAAAAACCATAGGTTTAGGGCACGTTATAGTTAGAAATTAGCATTTAAAAACCTTACAAATTCACTGAAAAAACCATAGGTTTTAGGGACAGTTATAGTTAGTTGGACATTGCACTCGTACAAAACCCGTGAAATTCCCTGTTATAGTTAGTTCAGGTAACTATAACTCGCGCCCAGCAATGCACTGCTGATGACGTCACATATTACATCACTCATGACATGGTCAGTGACATCACTGATGACATCACTGATGACATCTCAAATGACATCACTGATGACATCACTGATGACATCATCCATGTGATAATTTGATGCATCTTCTCACACCCTAATATAACTTGTGATACACCCACTGTAAATTACAGACTACCATTGTCAAAACCATAGACACTCCAACACCAATTACTATATACACACTCACTGATTCTTAGGTCTACACACACACATCTACTCACTCACCCGTACAGTCACTCATACTTATAGTCACTCAGTACAAGACTATTATATGCACTCATACACCTATATAAACACTCACACACCGCCACTCATCCATAGAGGTACTCACACACCTAGTCAGTCATGCAAAAAACTTAATCACACACCCATTTACTCACCTATACAGTTATACACACACCAGCTCACTTACTCATACAAATACTAGCACATTCTTACGCTCTTATACAATCTCTGATACAAGCACACACTCATCCATACAGTCACTCTCACAATCACACACTCTCGCTTATAGCTATTTATATACTCCAACACACATATATTCTGCCTTTCACATACGTAGTTACTCACACATGTACCACTGGGACATACATTCACTCACTAACACACTCTTACACACACTTACCCACCCATACAGTCTATCACAGATGCACTCTTGAAACCATCCACCCAGTGAATCACCCACTCACACATCTATGCACAGAGTCGCACACACCCCACCCACACAAACACTTAGGCACCCATACAGATACTCAGCCAACCAATCAATAACTCATATAGACACTCATGTAGCTATTCACAAACTCATGCTGCCACTTACACAGCAACAGACAGAAGGATACAGACATTCACCCAGTTTAGTCACTAACCCATGCATTCAGTAAGATACGTTTAATCACTCACTTATAGAGTTAGTCACGCACCTACTAAATCATCCATTCAGACACTTATACACCCACTCATTCTTCAATACGCCTTTCCCTATATATATTAAACATATTTAAACTTTACAGAAACACACAGTCACTGGATGATGTCATTTGAGATGTCATCAGTGATGTCATCAGTGATGTCACTGACCATGTCATGAGTGATGTAATATGTGACGTCATCAGCAGTGCATTGCGGGGCGTGAGTTATAGTTACCTGAACTAACTATAACGGGGAATTTCACGGGTTTTGTACGAGTGCAATGTCCAACTAACTATAACTGTCCCTAAAACCTATGGTTTTTTCAGTGAATATATGAAATTCCCCCGTTATAGTTAGTTCAGGTAACTATAACTCGCGCCCCCGCAATGCACTGCTGATGACGTCACATATTACATCACTCATGACATGGTCAGTGACATCACTGATGACATCACTGATGACATCTCAAATGACATCACTGATGACATCATCCAGTGACTGTGTGTTTCTGTAAAGTTTAAATATGTTTAAAATATATAGGGAAAGGCGTATTGAAGAATGAGTGGGTGTATAAGTGTCTGTATGGATGATTTAGTAGGTGCGTGACTAACTCTATAAGTGAGTGATTAAACGTATCTTACTGAATGCATGGGTTAGTGACTAAACTGGGTGAATTTCTGTATCCGTCTGTCTGTTGCTATGTAAGTGGCTGCATGGGTTTGTGAATAGCTACATGAGTGTCTATATGAGTTATTGATTGGTTGTCTGAGTATCTGTATGGCTGCCTGAGTGTTTGTGTGGGTGGGGTGTGTGTGACTCTGTACATAGATGTGTGAGTGGGTGATTCACTGGGTGCATGATTTCAAGAGTGCGTCTGTGATGGACTGCTTGGGTGGGTGAGTGTGTGTATGGGTGTGTTAGTGAGTGAATGTATATCTCAGTGGTACATGTGCGAGTAACTACATATGTAAAAGGCAGTATATATGTGTGTTAGAGTATTTAAATGGCTATAAGTGAGAGTGTGTTATTGTGAGAGTGGCTGTATGGATGCGTGTGTGCTTGTATCAGTTATTGTATAAGAGCATAAGAATGTGCTAGTATTTGTATGAGTAAGTGAACTGGTGTGTGTATAACTGTATAGGTGAGTAAATGGGTGTGTGATTAATTTTTTGCATGACTGACTAGGTGTGTGAGTACCTCTATGGATGAGTGGCGGTGTGTGAGTGTTTATATAGGTGTATGAGTGCATATGATAGTCCTGTACTGAGTGACTGTAAGTATGAGTGACTGTACAGGTGAGTGAGTGGATGTGTGTGTAGACCTAAGAATCAGTGAGTGGGTATGTAGTTTTCGGTGTTGGAGTGTCTATGGTTTTGAGAATGGCAGTCTGTAATTTAGAGTGGGTGTATCAAAAGTTATATTAGGGTGTGAGAAGATGCATGAAATTATCACATGGATGATGTCATCAGTGATGTCATTTGAGATGTCATCAGTGATGTCATCAGTGATGTCACTGACCATGTCATGAGTGATGTAATATGTGACGTCATCAGCAGTGCATTGTGGAGCGCGAGTTATAGTTAGCTGAACTAACTATAACAGGGGAATTTCACGGGTTTTGTACGAGTGCAATGTCCAACTAACTATAACTGTCCCTAAAACCTATGGTTTTTTCAGTGAATTTCAAAGGTTTTTTAAATGCTAATTTCTAACTATAATGTGTCTGAAACCTATGGTTTTTTCGGTGAATTTCAAAGGTTTTTTAAATGCTAATTTCTAACTATAACGTGCCTGAAACCTATGGTTTTTTCAGTGAATTTCAAAGGTTTTTTAAATGCTAATTTCTAACTATAACGTGCCTGAAACCTATGGTTTTTTCAGTGAATTTCAAAGGTTTTTTAAATGCTAATTTCTAACTATAACGTGCCTGAAACCTATGATTTTTTAAGTGAATTTCAAAGGTTTTTAAATGCTAGTTTCTAACTATGCCAACAGAGGTAGGACATGTGAAGAAAGAAGAAAAACGCACAGAAAGAAGCAAAAGATGTGCAGAAAGAACCAACAGAGGAGCAGAAAGAGGCCTTGTTGCAAAATCATCCTGTGCCCACAACTTTTTCAGACGGGTACTGGTGGTAACTGACTCTGACTAACCAGAGCCAGTGCGCGTTTGCACAGTGGTGAAGGGAGGGGGCCTGAGGTGACATGTGTGCAAACGTGCCCCGTGGCGCGTTTTAAGTTGCGGGATTAAGTCCCCTTGAATCCTGAGGGTCCCTGGGGCCCAACTAGCCCCCAGGTACCTACAGTTAGGACCACAGAGCTGAGTTGCAGAGAGGCGTTCCGAGGCCACGCACCTTTTTCACCTCTCTGCAACGCAACTCTGTTGTGCTTACTGAAGGTACCTGGTGGGCTAGTTGGCCCCCAGGATTCAAAGGGAATTAACTCCCCAACTTAAAATGCACCACAGGGCGTGTTTGCGCACATGTCACCTGAGGCCCCGCCCCCTCCCTTCACCACTGTGCAAACGCGCCCCGTGGCGCGTTTTAAGTTGGGGGATTAGGTCACCTTGAATCCTGAGAGTCCCTGGGGCCCAACTAGCCCACCAGGTACTTCCAGTAAGCACCACAGGCCTGCGTTGCAACGCCTGTAACAAATTGTGCAGTTGTGTTTAGGTAGTGAAGAGGGTCATGCTGGGGGTAGTGTTTTAGGGTTTAGGGTAGTGCAGTGGTGTTTGTGTAGTGTAGCGGGTCATGCTGGGGGTAGATTTAGGGTTTAGGGTAGTGCAGTGGTGTTTGGGTAGTGTAGGGAGTCGTGCTGGGGGAGTGTTTTAGGGTTTAGGGTAGTACAGTGGTGTTTGGGTAGTGTAGGGGGTCGTGCTGGGGGTTAGTGTTTTAGGGTTTTAGGGTTTAGGGTAGTGCAGTGGTGTTTGGGTAGTGTAGGGGATACTGCTGGGGGTAGTGTTTTAGGGTTTAGGGTAGTGCAATGGTGTTTGGGTAGTGTAGGGGGTACTGCTGGGGGTAGTGTTTTAGGGTTTAGGGTAGTGCAGTGGTGTTTGGGTAGCGTAGGGGGTACTGCTGGGGGTAGTGTTTTATGGTTTAGGGTAGTGCAGTGGTGTTTGGGTAGTGTAGGGGTTCGTGCTGGGGTAGTTTTTTAGGGTTTAGGGTAGTGCAGTGGTGTTTGTGTAGTGTAGGAGGTCGTGTTTTAGGGTTTAGGGTAGTGCAGTGGTCTTTGGGTAGTGTAGGGAGTCGTGCGGGGGTAGTGTTTTAGGGATTAGGGTAGTGCATTGGTATTTGGGTAGTGTAGGGGGTCATGCGGGGGTAGTGTTTTAGGGCTTAGGGCAGTGCAGTGGTGTTTAGGTACGTACGGTGTTCGGGCAGTGTAGTGGTCTTTGGGTAGTGTAGGGGGTTGTGCGGGGTAGTGTTTTAGGGATTAGGGTAGTGCATTGGTATTTGGGTAGTGTAGGGGGTCATGCGGGGGTAGTGTTTTAGGGTTTAGGGCAGTGCAGTGGTGTTTAGGTAGTGTAGGGGGTCGTGCTGGGGGAGTGTTTTAGGGTTTAGGGCAGTGCAGTGGTGTTCGGGTAGTGTAGGGGGTCGTGCTGGGGGAGTGTTTTAGGGTTTAGGGCAGTGCAGTCGTGTTCGGGTAGTGTAGGGGGTCGTGCTGGGGGAGTATTTTAGGGTTTAGGGTAGTGCAGTGGTGTTCGGGTAGTGTAGAGGGTCATGCTGGGGGTAGTGTTCTAGGGTTTAGGGCAGTGCAGTGGTGTTCGGGCAGGGTATGGGGTCGTGCTGGGGGTGGTGTTTTAGGGTTTAGGGCAGTGCAGTGGTGTTTCGACAGTGTAGGGGGTCGTGCTGGGGGTGGTGTTTCAGGGTTTAGGGCAGTGCAGTGGTGTTCGGGCAGTGTAGGGGGTGGTGCAGGGGGTGGTGTTTCAGGGTTTAGGGCAGTGCAGTGGTGTTCGGGCAGTGTAGGGGGTCGTGCTGGGGTGGTGTTTCAGGGTTTAGGGCAGTGCAGTGGTGTTCGGGCAGTGTAGGGTGTCGTGCTGAGGGGTGGTGTTTCAGGGTTTAGGGCAGTGCAGTAGTGTTTGGGCAGTGTAGGGGGTCGTGCTGGGGGAGTGTTTTAGGGTTTAGGGCAGTGCAGTCGTGTTCGGGTAGTGTAGGGGGTCGTGCTGGGGGGAGTATTTTAGGGTTTAGGGTAGTGCAGTGGTGTTCGGGTAGTGTAGGGGGTCATGCTGGGGGTAGTGTTCTAGGGTTTAGGGCAGTGCAGTGGTGTTCGGGCAGTGTAGGGGGTCGTGCTGGGGGTGGTGTTTTAGGGTTTAGGGCAGTACAGTGGTGTTCGGGCAGTGTAGGGGGTCGTCTTGGGGGTGGTGTTTCAGGGTTTAGGGCAGTGCAGTGGTGTTCGGGCAGTGTAGGGGGTCGTGCAGGGGTGGTGTTTCAGGGTTTAGGGCAGTGGTGTTCGGGCAGTGTAGGGGTCGTGCTGGGGGTGGTGTTTCAGGGTTTAGGGCAGTGCAGTGGTGTTCGATCAGTAAAGGGGGTGATGCTGGGGGTGGTGTTTCAGGGATTAGGGCAGTGCAGTGGTGTTCGGGCAGTGTAGGGGGTGGTGCAGGGGTGGTGTTTCAGGGTTTAGGGCAGTGCAGTGGTGTTCGGGCAGTGTAGGGGGTGGTGCAGGGGGTGGTGTTTCAGGGTTTAGGGCAGTGCAGTGGTGTTCGGGCAGTGTAGGGGGTCGTGCAGGGGGTGGTGTTTCAGGGTTTAGGGCAGTGCAGTGGTGTTCGGGCAGTGTAGGGGGCGGTGCAGGGGGTGGTGTTTCAGGGTTTAGGGCAGTACAGTGGTTGTTCGGGCATTGTAGGGGGTGGTGCTGGGGCTAGTGTTTCAGGGTTTAGGGCAGTGCAGTGGTGTTCGGGCAGTGTAGGGGGTCGTGCTGGGGCTGGTGTTTCAGGGTTTAGGGCAGTGCAGTGGTGTTCGGGCAGTGTAGGAGGTCGTGCTGGGGCTGGTGTTACAGGGTTTAGGGCAGTGCAGTGGTGTTCGGGCAGTGTAGGGGGTCATGCTGGGGCTGGTGTTTCAGGGTTTAGGGCAGTGCAGTGGTGTTCGGGCAGTGTAGGGGGTCTTGCTGGGGCTGGTGTTTCAGAGTCTACGGCAATGCAGTGGTGTTCGGGCAGTGTAGGGGGTCTTGCTGGGGCTGGTGTTTCAGGGTTTAGGGCAGTGCAGTGGTGTTCAGGCAGTGTAGGGGGTCGTGCTGGGGGTGGTGTTTCAGGGTTTAGGGCAGTGCAGTGGTGTTCGGGCAGTGTACGGGGTTGTGCTGGGGCTGGTGTTTCAGGGTTTAGGGCAGTGCAGTGGTGTGCGGGCAGTGTACGGGGTTGTGCTGGGGCTGGTGTTTCAGGGTTTAGGGCAGTGCAGTGGTGTTCAGGCATGTAGGGGGTCGTGCTGAGGGTGGTGTTTCAGGGTTTATGGCAGTGCAGTGGTGTTCGGGCAGTGTAGGGGGTCGTGCTGGGGCTAGTGTTTCAGGGTTTAGGGCAGTGCAGTGGTGTTCCGGCAGTGTAGGGGGTCGTGCAGGGGGTGGTGTTTCAGGGTTTAGTGCAGTGGTGTTCGTGCAGTGTAGGGGGTCATGCTGGGGTGGTGTTTCAGGGTTTAGGGCAGTGCAGTGGTGTTCGGGCAGTGTAGGGTGTCGTGCTGAGGGGTGGTGTTTCAGGGTTTAGGGCAGTGCAGTAGTGTTTGGGCAGTGTAGGGGGTCATGCAGGGGTGGTGTTTCAGGGTTTAGGGCAGTGCAGTGGTGTTTGGCCAGTGTAGGTAGTCTTGCTGGGGGTGGTGTTTCAGGGTTTAGGGCAGTGCAGTAGTTTTCGGGCAGTGTAGGCGGTCGTGCTGGGGCTGGTGTTTCAGGGTTTAGGGCAGTGCAGTGGTGTTCGGGCAGTGTACGGGGTTGTGCTGGGGCTGGTGTTTCAGGGTTTAGGGCAGTGCAGTGGTGTGCGGGCAGTGTACGGGGTTGTGCTGGGGCTGGTGTTTCAGGGTTTAGGGCAGTGCAGTGGTGTTCGGGCAGTGTAGGGGGTCGTGCTGGGGGTGGTGTTTCAGGGTTTAGGGCAGTGCAGTGGTGTTCGGGCAGTGTAGGGGGTCGTGCTGGGGCTGGTGTTTCAGGGTTTAGGGCAGTGCAGTGGTGTTCGGGCAGTGTAGGGGGTCGTGCTGGGGCTGGTGTTTCAGGGTTTTGGGCAGAGCAGTGGTGTTCGGGCAGTGTAGGGGGTCGTGCTGGGGGTGGTGTTTCAGGGTTTAGAGCAGTGCAGTGGTGTTCGGGCAGTGTAGGGGGTCTTGCTGGGGGTGGTGTTTCAGGGTTTAGGGCAGTGCAGTGGTGTTCTGGCAGTGTAGGGGGTCTTGCTGAGGGTGGTGTTTCAGGGTTTAGGGCAGTGGTGTTCGGGCAGTGTAGGGGGTCTTGCTGGGGGTGATGTTTCAGGGTTTAGGGCAGTGCAGTGGTGTTCGGGCAGTGTAGGGGGTCCTGCTGGGGGTAGTGTTTCAGGGTTTAGGGCGGTGCAGTGGTGTTCGTGCAGTGTAGGGGGTCGTGCTGGGGGTGGTGTTTCAGGGTTTAGGGCAGTGCAGTAGTGTTCGGGCAGTGTAGGATGTCGTGCGGGGGGTGGTGTTTCAGGGTTTAGGGCAGTGCAGTGGTGTTCTGGCAGTGTAGGGGGTCATGCTGGGGGTGGGGTTTCAGGGTTTAGGGCAGTACAGTGGTGTTCGGGCAGTGTAGGGGGTCGTGCAGGGGGTGGTGTTTCAGGGTAGTGCAGTGGTGTTCGGGCAGTGTAGGGGGTCGTGCTGGGGCTGGTGTTTCAGGGTTTAGGGCAGTGCAGTGGTGTTCAGGCAGTGTAGGGGGTCTTGCTGGGGGTGATGTTTCAGAGTTTAGGGCAGTGGTGTTCGGGCAGTGTAGGGGGTCTTGCTGGGGGTGATGTTTCAGGATTTAGGGCAGTGCAGTGGTGTTCGGGCAGTGTAGGGGGTCTTGCTGGGGGTAGTGTTTCAGGGTTTAGGGCAGTGCAGTGGTGTTCGTGCAGTATAGGGGGTCGTGCTGGGGATGGTGTTTCAGGGTTTAGGGCAGTGCAGTGGTGTTCGGGCAGTGTAGGGGGTCATGCACGGGGTGGTGTTTCAGGGTTTAGGGCAGTGCAGTGGTGTTCGGGCAGTGTAGGGTGTTGTGCTGGGGCTGGTGTTTCAGGGTTCAGGGCAGTGCAGTGGTGTTCAGGCAGTGTAGGGGGTCGTGCTGAGGCTGGTGTTTCACGGTTTAGGGCAGTGCAGTGGTGTTCGGGCAGTGTAGGGGGTCGTGCTGGGGCTGGTGTTTCAGGGTTTAGGGCAGTGCAGTGGTGTTCGGGCAGTGTAGGCGGTCGTGCTGGGTCTGGTGTTTCAGGGTTTAGGGCAGTGCAGTGGTGTTCGGGCAGTGTAGGGGGTCGTGCTGGGGCTGGTGTTTCAGGGTTTAGGGCAGTGCAGTGGTGCTCGGGCAGTGTAGGGGGTCGTGCTGGGGGTGATGTTTCAGGGTTTAGGGTAGTGCAGTGGTGTTCGGGCAGTGTAGGGGGTCGTGCAGGGGCTGGTGTTTCAGGGTTTTGGGCAGAGCAGTGGTGTTCGGGCACTGTAGGGGGTCATGCTGGTGGTAGTCTTTCAGGGTTTAGGGCAGTGCAGTGGTGTTCGGGCAGTGTAGGGGGTCGTGCTGGGGGTGGTGTTTCAGGGTTTAGGGCAGTGCAGTGGTGTGCGGGCAGTGTACGGGGTTGTGCTGGGGCTGGTGTTTCAGGGTTTAGGGCAGTGCAGTGGTGTTCGGGCAGTGTAGGGGGTCATGCTGGGGGTGGTGTTTCAGGGTTTAGGGCAGTGCAGTGGTGTTCGGGCAGTGTAGGGGGTCATGCTGGGGGTGGTGTTTCAGGGTTTAGGGCAGTGCAGTGGTGTTCGGGCAGTGTAGGGGGTCGTGCTAGGGGTGGTGTTTCAGGGTTTAGGGCAGTGCAGTGGTGTTCGGGCAGTGTAGGGGGTCATGCAGGGGCTGGTGTTTCAGGGTTTAGGGCAGTGCAGTGGTGTTCGGGCAGTGTAGGGGGTCGTGCTGGGGCTGGTGTTTCAGGGTTTAGGGCAGTGCAGTGGTGTTCGGGCAGTGTAGGGGGTCTTGCTGGGGCTGGTGTTTCAGGGTTTAGGGCAGTGCAGTGGTGTTCGGGCAGTGTAGGGGGTCATGCTGGGGGTGGTGTTTCAGGGTTTAGGGCAGTGCAGTGGTGTTCGGGCAGTGTAGGGGGTCGTGCTAGGGGTGGTGTTTCAGGGTTTAGGGCAGTGCAGTGGTGTTCGGGCAGTGTAGGGGGTCGTGCTGGGGGTGGTGTTTCAGGGTTTAGGGCAGTGCAGTGGTGTTCGAGCAGTAAAGGGGGTGATGCTGGGGGTGGTGTTTCAGGGTTTAGGGCAGTGCAGTGGTGTTCGGGCAGTGTAGGGGGTGGTGCAGGGGGTGGTGTTTCAGGGTTTAGGGCAGTGCAGTGGTGTTCGGGCAGTGTAGGGGGTGGTGCAGGGGGTGGTGTTTCAGGGTTTAGGGCAGTGCAGTGGTGTTCGGGCAGTGTAGGGGGTCGTGCAGGGGGTGGTGTTTCAGGGTTTAGGGCAGTGCAGTGGTGTTCGGGCAGTGTAGGGGTCGGTGCAGGGCGTGGTGTTTCAGGGTTTAGGGCAGTACAGTGTTGTTCGGGCATTGTAGGGGGTGGTACTGGGGCTAGTGTTTCAGGGTTTAGGGCAGTGCAGTGGTGTTCGGGCAGTGTAGAGGGTCGTGCTGGGGCTGGTGTTTCAGGGTTTAGGGCAGTGCAGTGGTGTTCGGGCAGTGTAGGGGGTCGTGCTGCTGGTGTTACAGGGTTTAGGGCAGTGCAGTGGTGTTCGGGCAGTGTAGGGGGTCATGCTGTGGCTGGTGTTTCAGGGTTTAGGGCAGTGCAGTGGTGTTCGGGCAGTGTAGGGGGTCTTGCTGGGGCTGGTGTTTCAGAGTCTATGGCAATGCAGTGATGTTCGGGCAGTGTAGGGGGTCTTGCTGGGGCTGGTGTTTCAGGGTTTAGGGCAGTGCAGTGGTGTTCAGGCAGTGTAGGGGGTCGTGCTGGGGGTGGTGTTTCAGGGTTTAGGGCAGTGCAGTGGTGTTCGGGCAGTGTAGGGGGTCATGCTGGGGCTGGTGTTTCAGGGTTTAGGGCAGTGCAATGGTGCTCAGGCAGTGTAGGGGGTTGTGCTGGGGGTGATGTTTCAGGGTTTATGGCAGTGCAGTGGTGTTAGGGCAGTGTAGGGGGTCGTGCTGGGGGTGGTGTTTCAGGGTTTAGGGCAGTGCAGTGGTGTTCGGGCAGTGTAGGGGGTCGTGCAGGGGGTGGTGTTTCAGGGTTTAGGTGCAGTGGTGTTCGGGCAGTGTAGGGGGTCGTGCTGGGGTGGTGTTTCAGGGTTTAGGGCAGTGCAGTGGTGTTCGGGCAGTGTAGGGTGTCGTGCTGAGGGGTGGTGTTTCAGGGTTTAGGGCAGTGCAGTAGTGTTTGGGCAGTGTAGGGGGTCGTGCAGGGGGTGGTGTTTCAGGGTTTAGGGCAGTGCAGTGGTGTTCGGCCAGTGTAGGTAGTCTTGCTGGGGGTGTTGTTTCAGGGTTTAGGGCAGTGCAGTAGTGTTCGGGCAGTGTAGGCGGTCGTGCTGGGGGTGGTGTTTCAGGGTTTAGGGCAGTGCAGTGGTGTTCGGGCAGTGTAGGGGGTCATGCTGGGGGTGGTGTTTCAGGGTTTAGGGCAGTGCAGTGGTGTTCGGGCAGTGTAGGGGGTCGTGCTAGGGGTGGTGTTTCAGGGTTTAGGGCAGTGCAGTGGTGTTCGGGCAGTGTAGGGGGTCATGCAGGGGCTGGTGTTTCAGGGTTTAGGGCAGTGCAGTGGTGTTCGGGCAGTGTAGGGGGTCGTGCTGGGGCTGGTGTTTCAGGGTTTAGGGCAGTGCAGTGGTGTTCGGGCAGTGTAGGGGGTCTTGCTGGGGCTGGTGTTTCAGGGTTTAGGGCAGTGCAGTGGTGTTCGGGCAGTGTAGGGGGTCATGCTGGGGGTGGTGTTTCAGGGTTTAGGGCAGTGCAGTGGTGTTCGGGCAGTGTAGGGGGTCGTGCTAGGGGTGGTGTTTCAGGGTTTAGGGCAGTGCAGTGGTGTTCGGGCAGTGTAGGGGGTCGTGCTGGGGGTGGTGTTTCAGGGTTTAGGGCAGTGCAGTGGTGTTCGAGCAGTAAAGGGGGTGATGCTGGGGGTGGTGTTTCAGGGTTTAGGGCAGTGCAGTGGTGTTCGGGCAGTGTAGGGGGTGGTGCAGGGGTGGTGTTTCAGGGTTTAGGGCAGTGCAGTGGTGTTCGGGCAGTGTAGGGGGTGGTGCAGGGGGTGGTGTTTCAGGGTTTAGGGCAGTGCAGTGGTGTTCGGGCAGTGTAGGGGGTCGTGCAGGGGGTGGTGTTTCAGGGTTTAGGGCAGTGCAGTGGTGTTCGGGCAGTGTAGGGGCGGTGCAGGGCGTGGTGTTTCAGGGTTTAGGGCAGTACAGTGTTGTTCGGGCATTGTAGGGGGTGGTGCTGGGGCTAGTGTTTCAGGGTTTAGGGCAGTGCAGTGGTGTTCGGGCAGTGTAGGGGGTCGTGCTGGGGCTGGTGTTTCAGGGTTTAGGGCAGTGCAGTGGTGTTCGGGCAGTGTAGGGGGTCGTGCTGGGGCTGGTGTTACAGGGTTTAGGGCAGTGCTAGTGGTGTTCGGGCAGTGTAGGGGGTCATGCTGGGGCTGGTGTTTCAGGGTTTAGGGCAGTGCAGTGGTGTTCGGGCAGTGTAGGGGGTCTTGCTGGGGCTGGTGTTTCAGAGTCTACGGCAATGCAGTGGTGTTCGGGCAGTGTAGGGGGTCTTGCTGGGGCTGGTGTTTCAGGGTTTAGGGCAGTGCAGTGGTGTTCAGGCAGTGTAGGGGGTCGTGCTGGGGGTGGTGTTTCAGGGTTTAGGGCAGTGCAGTGGTGTTCGGGCAGTGTAGGGGGTCGTGCTGGGGCTAGTGTTTCAGGGTTTAGGGCAGAGCAATGGTGCTCAGGCAGTGTAGGGGGTTGTGCTGGGGGTGATGTTTCAGGGTTTATGGCAGTGCAGTGGTGTTAGGGCAGTGTAGGGGGTCGTGCTGGGGTTGGTGTTTCAGGGTTTAGGGCAGTGCAGTGGTGTTCCGGCAGTGTAGGGGGTCGTGCAGGGGGTGGTGTTTCAGGGTTTAGTGCAGTGGTGTTCGTGCAGTGTAGGGGGTCGTGCTGGGGTGGTGTTTCAGGGTTTAGGGCAGTGCAGTGGTGTTCGGGCAGTGTAGGGTGTCGTGCTGAGGGGTGGTGTTTCAGGGTTTAGGGCAGTGCAGTAGTGTTTGGGCAGTGTAGGGGGTCGTGCAGGGGGTGGTGTTTCAGGGTTTAGGGCAGTGCAGTGGTGTTCGGCCAGTGTAGGTAGTCTTGCTGGGGGTGGTGTTTCAGGGTTTAGGGCAGTGCAGTAGTTTTCGGGCAGTGTAGGCGGTCGTGCTGGGGCTGGTGTTTCAGGGTTTAGTGCAGTGCAGTGGTGTTCGGGCAGTGTACGGGGTTGTGCTGGGGCTGGTGTTTCAGGGTTTAGGGCAGTGCAGTGGTGTGCGGGCAGTGTACGGGGTTGTGCTGGGGCTGGTGTTTCAGGGTTTAGGGCAGTGCAGTGGTGTTCGGGCAGTGTAGGGGGTCGTGCTGGGGGTGGTGTTTCAGGGTTTAGGGCAGTGCAGTGGTGTTCGGGCAGTGTAGGGGGTCGTGCTGGGGCTGGTGTTTCAGGGTTTAGGGCAGTGCAGTGGTGTTCGGGCAGTGTAGGGGGTCGTGCTGGGGCTGGTGTTTCAGGGTTTTGGGCAGAGCAGTGGTGTTCGGGCAGTGTAGGGGGTCGTGCTGGGGGTGGTGTTTCAGGGTTTAGAGCAGTGCAGTGGTGTTCGGGCAGTGTAGGGGGTCTTGCTGGGGGTGGTGTTTCAGGGTTTAGGGCAGTGCAGTGGTGTTCAGGCAGTGTAGGGGGTCTTGCTGGGGGTGGTGTTTCAGGGTTTAGGGGCAGTGGTGTTCGGGCAGTGTAGGGGGTCTTGCTGGGGGTGATGTTTCAGGGTTTAGGGCAGTGCAGTGGTGTTCGGGCAGTGTAGGGGGTCTTGCTGGGGGTAGTGTTTCAGGGTTTAGGGCGGTGCAGTGGTGTTCGTGCAGTGTAGGGGGTCGTGCTGGGGGTGGTGTTTCAGGGTTTAGGGCAGTGCAGTAGTGTTCGGGCAGTGTAGGATGTCGTGCAGGTGGTGGTGTTTCAGGGTTTAGGGCAGTGCAGTGGTGTTCTGGCAGTGTAGGGGGTCATGCTGGGGGTGGGGTTTCAGGGTTTAGGGCAGTACAGTGGTGTTCGGGCAGTGTAGGGGGTCGTGCAGGGGTGGTGTTTCAGGGTAGTGCAGTAGGTGTTCGGGCAGTGTAGGGGTCGTGCTGGGGCTGGTGTTTCAGGGTTTAGGGCAGTGCAGTGGTGTTCAGGCAGTGTAGGGGGTCTTGCTGGGGGTGGTGTTTCAGGGTTTAGGGCAGTGGTGTTCGGGCAGTGTAGGGGGTCTTGCTGGGGGTGATGTTTCAGGGTTTAGGGCAGTGCAGTGGTGTTCGGGCAGTGTAGGGGGTCTTGCTGGGGGTAGTGTTTCAGGGTTTAGGGCGGTGCAGTGGTGTTCGTGGCAGTGTAGGGGGTCGTGCTGGGGGTAGTGTTTCAGGGTTTAGGGCAGTGCAGTAGTGTTCGGGCAGTGTAGGATGTCGTGCAGGTGGTGGTGTTTCAGGGTTTAGGGCAGTGCAGTGGTGTTCTGGCAGTGTAGGGGGTCATGCTGGGGGTGGGGTTTCAGGGTTTAGGGCAGTACAGTGGTGTTCGGGCAGTGTAGGGGGTCGTGCAGGGGGTGGTGTTTCAGGGTAGTGCAGTGGTGTTCGGGCAGTGTAGGGGGTCGTGCTGGGGCTGGTGTTTCAGGGTTTAGGGCAGTGCAGTGGTGTTCAGGCAGTGTAGGGGGTCTTGCTGGGGGTGATGTTTCAGGGTTTAGGGCAGTGGTGTTCGGGCAGTGTAGGGGGTCTTGCTGGAGGTGATGTTTCAGGGTTTAGGGCAGTGCAGTGGTGTTCGGGCAGTGTAGGGGGTCTTGCTGGGGGTAGTGTTTCAGGGTTTAGGGCAGTGCAGTGGTGTTCGGGCAGTATAGGGAGTCGTGCTGGGGATGGTGTTTCAGGGTTTAGGGCAGTGCAGTGGTGTTCGGGCAGTGTAGGGGGTCATGCACGGGGTGGTGTTTCAGGGTTTAGGGCAGTGCAGTGGTGTTCGGGCAGTGTAGGGTGTTGTGCTGGGGCTGGTGTTTCAGGGTTCAGGGCAGTGCAGTGGTGTTCAGGCAGTGTAGGGGGTCGTGCTGAGGCTGGTGTTTCACGGTTTAGGGCAGTGCAGTGGTGTTCGGGCAGTGTAGGGGGTCGTGCTGGGGCTGGTGTTTCAGGGTTTAGGGCAGTGCAGTGGTGTTCGGGCAGTGTAGGCGGTCATGCTGGGTCTTGTGTTTCAGGGTTTAGGGCAGTGCAGTGGTGTTCGGGCAGTGTAGGGGGTCATGCTGGGGCTGGTGTTTCAGGGTTTAGGGCAGTGCAGTGGTGCTCGGGCAGTGTAGGGGTCGTGCTGGGGGTGATGTTTCAGGGTTTAGGGTAGTGCAGTGGTGTTCGGGCAGTGTAGGGGGTCGTGCAGGGGCTGGTGTTTCAGGGTTTTGGGCAGAGCAGTGGTGTTCGGGCACTGTAGGGGGTCATGCTGGGGGTAGTCTTTCAGGGTTAAGGGCAGTGCAGTGGTGTTCGGGCAGTGTAGGAGTCGTGCTGGGGCTGGTGTTTCAGGGTTTAGGGCAGTGCAGTGGTGTTCGGGCAGTGTAGGGGGTCTTGCTGGGGGTGATGTTTCAGGGTTTAGGGCAGTGCAGTGGTGTTCGGGCAGTGTAGGGGGTCTTGCTGGGGGTAGTGTTTCAGGGTTTAGGGCAGTGCAGTGGTGTTCGGGCAGTGTAGGGGGTCATGCTGGGGGTGGTGTTTCAGGGTTTAGGGCAGTGCAGTGGTGTTCGGGCAGTGTAGGGGGTCGTGCTAGGGGCTGGTGTTTCAGGGTTTAGGGCAGTGCAGTGGTGTTCGGGCAGTGTAGGGGGTCGTGCTAGGGGCTGGTGTTTCAGGGTTTAGGGCAGTGCAGTGGTGTTCGGGCAGTGTAGGGGGTCGTGCTGGGGCTAGTGTTTCAGGGTTTAGGGCAGTGCAGTGGTGCTTGTGCAGTGTAGGGGGTCATGCTGGGGGTAATGTTTCAGGGTTTAGGGTAGTGCAGTGGTGTTCAGTGTAGTGTAGGGGGTCATGTTTTAGGGCAGTGCAGTGGTGTTCGGGCAGTGTAGGGGGTCGTGCTGGGGGTGGTGTTTCAGGGTTTAGGGCAGTGCAGTGGTGTTCGGGCAGTGTAGGGGGTCGTGCTGGGGATGGTGTTTCAGGGTTTAGGGCAGTGCAGTGGTGTTCGGGAAGTGTAGGGGGTCGTGCTGGGGCTGGTGTTTCAGGGTTTAGGGCAGAGCAGTGGTGTTCGGGCAGTGTAGGGGGTCGTGCTGGGGGTGGTGTTTCAGGGTTTAGGGCAGTGCAGTTGTGTTCGGGCAGTGTAGGGGTCTTGCTGGGGGTGGTGTTTCAGGGTTTAGGGCAGTGCAGTGGTGTTCAGGCAGTGTAGGGGGTCTTGCTGGGGGTGGTGTTTCAGGGTTTAGGCAGTGCAGTGGTGTTCGGGCAGTGTAGGGGGTCTTGCTGGGGGTGATGTTTCAGGGTTTAGGGCAGTGCAGTGGTGTTCGGGCAGTGTAGGGGGTCTTGCTGGGGGTGGTGTTTCAGGGTTTAGGGCAGTGCAGTGGTGTTCGGGCAGTGTAGGGGGTCGTGCTGGGGGTGGTGTTTCAGGGTTTAGGGCAGTGCAGTGGTGTTCGGGCAGTGTAGGGTGTCGTGCTGGTGGCTGGTGTTTCAGGGTTTAGGGCAGTGCAGTGGTGTTCGGGCAGTGTAGGGGGTCGTGCTGGGGGTGGTGTTTCAGGGTTTAGGGCAGTGCAGTGGTGTTCGGGCAGTGTAGGGGGTCGTGCTGGGGGTGGTGTTTCAGGGTTTAGAGCAGTGCAGTGGTGTTCGGGCAGTGTAGGGGGTCGTGCTGGGGCTGGTGTTTCAGGGTTTAGGGCAGTGCAGTGGTGTTCAGGCAGTGTAGGGGGTCTTGCTGGGGGTGGTGTTTCAGGGTTTAGGGCAGTGGTGTTCGGGCAGTGTAGGGGGTCTTGCTGGGGGTGATGTTTCAGGGTTTAGGGCAGTGCAGTGGTGTTCGGGCAGTGTAGGGGGTCTTGCTGGGGGTAGTGTTTCAGGGTTTAGGGCGGTGCAGTGGTGTTCGTGCAGTGTAGGGGGTCGTGCTGGGGGTGGTGTTTCAGGGTTTAGGGCAGTGCAGTAGTGTTCGGGCAGTGTAGGATGTCGTGCAGGTGGTGGTGTTTCAGGGTTTAGGGCAGTGCAGTGGTGTTCTGGCAGTGTAGGGGGTCATGCTGGGGGTGGGGTTTCAGGGTTTAGGGCAGTACAGTGGTGTTCGGGCAGTGTAGGGGGTCGTGCAGGGGGTGGTGTTTCAGGGTAGTGCAGTGGTGTTCGGGCAGTGTAGGGGGTCGTGCTGGGGCTGGTGTTTCAGGGTTTAGGGCAGTGCAGTGGTGTTCAGGCAGTGTAGGGGGTCTTGCTGGGGGTGATGTTTCAGGGTTTAGGGCAGTGGTGTTCGGGCAGTGTAGGGGGTCTTGCTGGGGGTGATGTTTCAGGGTTTAGGGCAGTGCAGTGGTGTTCGGGCAGTGTAGGGGGTCTTGCTGGGGGTAGTGTTTCAGGGTTTAGGGCAGTGCAGTGGTGTTCGTGCAGTATAGGGGGTAGTGCTGGGGATGGTGTTTCAGGGTTTAGGGCAGTGCAGTGGTGTTCGGGCAGTGTAGGGGGTCATGCACGGGGTGGTGTTTCAGGGTTTAGGGCAGTGCAGTGGTGTTCGGGCAGTGTAGGGTGTTGTGCTGGGGCTGGTGTTTCAGGGTTCAGGGCAGTGCAGTGGTGTTCAGGCAGTGTAGGGGGTCGTGCTGAGGCTGGTGTTTCACGGTTTAGGGCAGTGCAGTGGTGTTCGGGCAGTGTAGGGGGTCGTGCTGGGGCTGGTGTTTCAGGGTTTAGGGCAGTGCAGTGGTGTTCGGGCAGTGTAGGCGGTCATGCTGGGTCTTGTGTTTCAGGGTTTAGGGCAGTGCAGTGGTGTTCGGGCAGTGTAGGGGGTCGTGCTGGGGCTGGTGTTTCAGGGTTTAGGGCAGTGCAGTGGTGCTCGGGCAGTGTAGGGGTCATGCTGGGGGTGATGTTTCAGGGTTTAGGGTAGTGCAGTGGTGTTCGGGCAGTGTAGGGGGTCGTGCAGGGGCTGGTGTTTCAGGGTTTTGGGCAGAGCAGTGGTGTTCGGGCACTGTAGGGGGTCATGCTGGGGGTAGTCTTTCAGGGTTTAGGGCAGTGCAGTGGTGTTCGGGCAGTGTAGGGGGTCGTGCTGGGGGTGGTGTTTCAGGGTTTAGGTCAGTGGTGTTCGGGCAGTGTAGGGGGTCTTGCTGGGGGTGATGTTTCAGGGTTTAGGGCAGTGCAGTGGTGTTCGGGCAGTGTAGGGGGTCTTGCTGGGGGTAGTGTTTCAGGGTTTAGGGCAGTGCAGTGTTGTTCGGGCAGTGTAGGGGTCATGCTGGGGGTGGTGTTTCAGGGTTTAGGGCAGTGCAGTGGTGTTCGGGCAGTGTAGGGGGTCGTGCTAGGGGTGGTGTTTCAGGGTTTAGGGCAGTGCAGTGGTGTTCGGGCAGTGTAGGGGGTCATGCAGGGGCTGGTGTTTCAGGGTTTAGGGCAGTGCAGTGGTGTTCGGGCAGTGTAGGGGGTCGTGCTGGGGGTAGTGTTTTAGGGTTTAGGGTAGTGCAGTGGTGCTTGTGTAGTGTAGGGGGTCATGCTGGGGGTAATGTTTTAGGGTTTAGGGTAGTGCAGTGGTGTTTGTGTAGTGTAGGGGGTCATGTTTTAGGGTAGTGCAGTGGTGTTTGGGTAGTGTAGGGGGTTGTGCTGGTGGTAGTGTTTTAGGATTTAGGTTAGTGCAGTGGTGTTTGGGTAGTGTAGGGGGTCGTGCTGGGGGTAGTGTTTTAGGGTTTAGGATAGTGCAGTGGTGCTTGTGTAGTGTAGGGGGTCGTGCTGGGGGTAGTGTTTTAGGGTTTAAGGTAGTGCAGTGGTGTTTTTGTAGTGTAGGGGGTCATGTTTTAAGATGCAATGCTCCAATACCTGACCAGTCTGCACTACATAAAACTGCAAAAAAACTAAAAATAAAAAGTGTTTTGCACACTTTTGTCATTGGGCTATATGTGGGCTACATCTGGGTAATATTTGTGCTACATTTGGGCTCTTTTTTCACTGGTGGCCATCTTGGAAGACTTCTTTGTTATGAAGTTTCCTAATTTCTTCATTTACTGCAGTCTTCTCAGTAGGAAATGCTTTCAGTTTTTTACTTTGATTCCATCAAGAAGGCATTCAGATGTGTCTCACATCTGCCATAAATTCAGAATGTTAGCACTCTAGTTGCTCATTAGATCACTGGAGTAAAGCTACTGCTCACCAGGGAGTTAACTGGTAGTCTGCTGCTGGTATTGAAAGTGATTGTTTCAGTCTGCATGTCAGAATTTTCTAATGAAATAGAAGAGGATATGAGATCTCACTTAAAACATGCCCTAATTTTTCTTTCTGCAGCACTAACCATAATTTCTATTTCAAAAAGAACCCCTCATTTTGTTCCTTTTTAAATTAAATGTTTTAAGTGTTACCGGTTTATTCCAATCAAGATGGCTTCAGGTGTGCCATACTTTTGTCATAAGTAAGGCTGTTAGCGCTCTAGTTGTTCTTTAGAACACTCTGGGAAGCTGCAGTAGAACACAAAGGCATCAACTGGCAGGCTGCTCCTGTTGAAATATAACAGGAAGATATTTGAGATCACACTTGAAATATGTCCTAATTTTTCTTTCTACAGCACTAACCATAATTTCTATGACAAAATGAACCCCCTCATTTTGTTCCTTTTTAAATTAAATGTGTTTAAGTGTTACCAGTTTATTCCAATCAAGATGGCTTCAGGTGTGCCATACTTTTGTCATAAGTAAGGCTGTTAGCACTCTAGTTGTTCTTTAGAACACTCTGGGAAGCTGCAGTAGAACCCAAAGGAATCAACTGACAGTCTCTGCCCTTGTTGGATGTACATGTTTTACTGAGAATGTCAGACTTCATTCTCACATGAGTGAGAAAGATAATGTGAATTTACAGAAAATATGCTCTCATTTTAGCTTCTGGAGCACCTTCCAAACCTCCATGGGACAAGCATGAGAAAATAGTGTTCTCTCAAACATGATTCATGATATCCCAGCAGAAGGTTTTTCACATGGTAAAATCACCTTAGAATACACCACAATTCCTAAAATTAGTATGGTACCATCAACAAATAAATTCTAATGTAACTAAAGCCTGTTATCACCCTTTATAGTTCTCCTTTTGGTGACCCTCAAAATCTTCTATTCACTACAATGCATTTCAATGAGGTACTATCATTTATATTGGTCCCAAGATGGCTGCCAGCAATTCCAGGATGAAGTGCTGACAGCCAATCAGATCTCACGATGACATGTGTGGTTAGGCTCCGCCCAGATATATATGTGACTTTACTTTTGATTTTCTCAGGAACTACTGAACGGATTTACACCATTTAAGCAAAAGGCACGACACTGAACCAAGGGCTACCTCTTTGCCAAATTTGGTGTAATTCCGTTCAGCAGTTCGGGCTGTAGCTGCGACTAAAGGTTCCTATGGAAAAATGAATGGGGAAAACGCGTTTTGGGACCCCCCTTTTTCTCGGCCCCCGCTTGACGTATCACCCCGAGACTTTCAGGATAGGAGCGGACCGGAGCGCCCCAACAAGTTGGAAACTTTCGCGAAGATTCGTCAACCGGCGCCAACGTTATTTCAAATAGAATGTCGCGGATTTCCTATGGATAATAGGTTTTAACTATAACTATCTACTGGCGACCGCCAGTAGATAATACCACATGCCTCCTTTGATTACAAACGAGTCCTTGCACTCAAGTGGAGGTCGAGCAATTCACTTTATTTAAAGCTGTATCCCCCAGAAACGCGTTTCGGCATTACGATGCCTTTGTCAATCTGGAAACAGCATGTTAGCTTTTGGTTTCTACAATGTCAATATATATATATATAAGCCTATTTACATATATATACTTAGTGACTGACAGTATGTATATACATCCTACTGGCAGTTGCATGTAGGTAGTTATAGTTAGACGTAGTTCCCATAGGAAAAGCATTTTTTGACTTGCTGATATCTTTGGCACCATTTGACAAATCCTCATTAAATTTTCCAAAAAAAGTGTCAAGTTGGATCATGTTGAGCATGGAAAGTTTTGGGGTGATCTGTCAACCAAGGGCTTAGAAAAGGGGAGGTCAAAAAAAGTGTGCTTCCCATGTTAATTCCCATGGGGTTTTTGAACACAACTACAGCCTGAAAAGCTGGACGGAATTGCACTAAATTTGCCAGAATGGTAGAATTTGTAACGATTTTGTTATTTGGTGTAAATCTGTTCAGTAGTTTTAGAGTTATTAAAAGAAATCCTAATTTGTATATTTAGGGACACAAAGGCTCCGTGAACCCTCCCGATCTCTTGCTGAAATCTGATTGGCTGCCAACACTTCAACCAGGAAGTGTTGGAAGCCATCTTGGGACTTGGCTTCAGTTGAGTCCCAAAAGAAACGTTTGAGAAAAAGAAAAGGGGGCAAGGTAGGAATAGCCTGATCCCGTAGCCCTGGTCCTGGGGTCAAGCTGGGACCCAGCCAGGGCAAAAAAGCATTTTTTTAATGGGAAACACGGCCGGATCTGCAAATCCCATGAAAAATGTTAAAAAAGACAATCATGGGCCCGGGTGGGCCAGGTCCCGGCGGTATTTTTTAAAATTCTTGGAGCCCTGAGGACCACTACTTCCCCCGTGTTTTATTTATAAAAATGGAGAGGGGCTGAGTGGACCCCCCTCCTGGGCTTTGGTGAAGCCCTGGGGACCACCACCTCCCCAGGGCTTTATGCTTAATGATGGAGGGGGGCCGCGTTGACCCTCCTCCTGGGCTTCCTAGAAGCCCTGGGACCACTACCTCCCTGGGGCATAAAATTAAACAATTTGTGGGGGGCTGCGTTGTCCACCGGGCCCTGGGGAGCACCACCTCCCCGGGGCATTTAAAATATATAATACTGGGAGGGGGCTGCATGGCCCTCCTCCTGGGCCATATACAGCCCTGGGGATCACCATCTCCCCGGGGCCAGCTCATGCAGAGAAACGGAGGGGGCTGCATGGCCCCCCTAGTGGAGCCATTAATGGTCCTGAGGATCCCCATTCCGCAGGGCAAGCTCCCTCTGTCCCAGGGCACCCGCCCCTAGGACACAACTGTTTGCTTTGACTTGGCAGAAGCTTTGACAGCTCAGACCAAGTCAGAACAAACACTAGCTCTGCTCCCAGAAAGCGGGAGTTGTGAAACCGCTCCTGCTTGCTGGAAGCAGAGTTTTCACCTGTTTCCCTGCCCGTTGTCAAGTGGGCACTGAAACAGACAAAATGATTGCTGTCATGCACAGGGAGCTGCATATTTAGCAGCTCCCTGTGTGTGAGAGCAATGCTGGCTCTTGCTGGAGGCGGGAAGCTGGCAGGCACCGCGGGGGCCTTCAGACTCCCCCCAGAAGTCCCCAAAGCTGCTGACTGGGTGGCCAGGGTGGACTTCAGGACAACAAGCATTTCAAGGCCAGGCCTCTGGGGATGGGGTCCCCAGGGCCAAAATCGGGTGTGGTCCCCATCCCAAATTGCCTTGTGGCTGGGCCCTGGGGAATTGGGTAACCAGGGCCAAAATAAGCCTAGGGAGGGGGACCGCATGCCCTTCCTCCCCTTCTAAAAATTGGGTTGGCCTCCCCACCCATCTTAGTAGTATGCAAAGGTCTTCCTGCCTTTTGGCAGGATGATGGACAGCTTAACAAAAGGCCCCTCAGCACGTTTCCCCCTGATTTTGTTGATGCATTCTTCATGCCAAGGAATACGAGGACATCGCCACCAAACAAAGAAGCACTTACTTCATATGGCTAAGAGAAAGTACTCTTGTTTGGTGGAGATTTACCGCTTTGTAGTCTCATTGTCTTCTCTATAGGAGGATTCGTGTTAACACAGATTTCTGGATGAAGATGCAGAAGGAACAATCATATTGCCGAAATGCACACAAGATCACTGGAGGCATTTCCTTGTGGTCCATTACATAGATGTAATGTAGAATATGCACTGGACGTTTACCAAATGAGGTAGCAGTTACTGATTAACCAGAAGAAAGTACTATGCTAGAGTAGATATCTTGTGCAAAACTGTGGACTCTTGTTGGATAACGTGACAGGTGTGGTTCTGTTGTGGTCCAGTCACTCACACAGCTACTGACACACCCACACAGGCACTTAGACACCCACTCACACACTCAGGCACTCACACACCCACTGACTGACCCACTCAGACACTCTCACACCCACTCACAAACCCACTCAGGCACAAATGCACTCATTTACAGACCCACTCAGACACTCCACATCCTCTCACAGACCTATTCAGACACTCATGCACCCACTTACAGAACCACTCATGCTCTCTCACACACACTCACAGACCTACTCAGAGACTCACACACCCACTCCAAGACCCACTCAGAAACTCACGCACCCACTCACAGACTCTTTCAGACACTCATGCCCTGACTCACAGACTGAATTACTGAGGCACTCACAAACCCACTCAGATACTCTCACCCACTCACAGACCCACTCAGACACTCACACATGCACTCACGCATGCACCCACGCAGACACTTATGCATCCACTCAGTCACCCACTCAGACACTCACACACCAACTCACAGACCCACTCAGACACTCATGCACCCACTCACAAACCCATACAGCCACTCACACACCCACTCACCAACCTACACAGCTAATCACACACAATCTCAAAGGTTATAGGTTACAGTTAGGAAATAAAATTCAAAAAAACCTTTGCAATTCACAAAAAAGCAAAAGTTACGGGGTGTTATAGTTAGAAATTTACTTAAAAAAACTTGGAAATTCACTGAAAAAAAACCTAAGGTTACAGGGACGTTATAGTTAGGCTCCGATTTCACTAATAAAATACACAGAAATTCAGCAGGTATAGTTACCTCATCTAATTATAACGTACGCGCCCGCAATGCGCTGTTTATGACCTCACATATTACATCACTCATGACATGGTTAGTGACATCACTGATGACATCACCCCCGCACGCAGACAACCCCCGCTGTGCACAGCCTTCAACCTCGGCCAAATTAGAGTCCCAAGATGGCTGCCACCACTTTCTGGTCGAAGTGGTGGCAGCCAATCCGATCTTATTTTGAGATCTGTCAAATTTGAAGACCCTCTGCGTCTCTAGATATACATAAATCTTTTTGTTTTAGAACTCCTAAACAACCCTTACCTGGGCCATATTTGGCCCGGAGACCCCATCCCCCAGGGCCAGGCATTTCTTTTTTCTTTACAAAATTTTTAAGTTTTTTTAATTAAAGGAAGGGGGCAGCGTGGCCCCCCTCCAGGGCCCAGCGACTCCATCTCCTGGGGCCTGGCCACAATACTGGGTGCCCTGGTCCCACCCAGGGCACCCAGTTATTCAGGTTGGAGATGACAGGAGAGCCTGAAGGCCCCTGCGGACCCTGCTGGCTCCCGAATCCTGCAGGAACCAGCATTGCTTTTGGGCAGAGGGATCTGCTAAACATGCAGCTCGCTCTGTCCAAAAGCAAATCTGCTCTGCTTCGTACAAACGAGAGCATTTTCTGCTCTCGCTTGCATGAAGCAGAGCAGAGTTTAGTATGGCTTGGTGGGAGTGGGAAGCTGCTGCCAAGCCATAGCAAACAGCTACCTCCTGAAGGTGGGCTCCTCAGCAATTAGCAAAAGCTGGCCCTGGGGGGTGGCTGTCCCCAGGGCCATATATGCCTCCTCCAGGGGAGCTGTCAAGCCCCCATGCAGCATTTGTTTTAGCCCCAGGGAGGTGGTGGTCCTCGGGGTCGAGGGTCCGCAACGGACCCCCTTCATCATTTCATTGTAGCACCAGGGAGGTGGCGGTCCCCGGGGCTTGGGGGCTGCATGCCCCCATACAATTTAATGTGAGCCCCGGGGAGGTGGCGGTCCACGGGGCTGCAGGGGGGCTTCACAGGCCCCTCAAACATTATTTTACACATGCCCCGGGGAGGTGGCAGTCCCCAGGGCTGCAGGTGGGTACATTGGGCCTCCCGCATTAATGAGAAGTGCCCCGGGGAGGTGGCGGTCCCCTGGGCTTTCATAAGCCCTAGGTGGGGGGCCCGTGCGCCCCCTTCTATTATATTCTCTCACGACCTGGCCCACCAGGGGGTTATTTAAAAGCAAGAGCGGAAACCCGCTATTGCTTTCTAAAAAACATTTAGCCATCAATATTGTGATTTCACAGCAATTTCTTTTTAAAAAAAATGCATTTTTGGCCTGCTGGGGTCCTTCTGGGACCCTGGACCAACTTTATGGGGTCAGGGTATTCCTACCCTGCCCCCTTTTCTCTTTTTTTTTTTTACAGTTTAATTTTTAGACTTGGTGAAGCAGAGTCCCAAGATGGCTGCCAGCATTTCCGGGCTGAAGTGTTGGAAGCCAATCAGAGCTGTGCATTTGCCTGCACGAGCTTGTCTTTTTTCACAAAGGCTTCGAAACCACAGATATCACCATATTTTAAACCTAAATTTCTGAAAAACTAATTAATGGATTTGAACAAAATGACAAAAAGAACAATCTGCATAACAACATCTACCTTTCTGCCAAATTTGGTGTCATTCCGTCCAGCAGTTCGGGCTGTAGCTTCGACAACGTGTTCCTATGTGAATTAAAACGGGAAAACACACTTTTTTTAACCCCCTTTTTCTCAGCCCCCACTTAATGGATCACCCTGAAACTTCCCATGCACAACAGAACTTACTTTGACACTTTTTTGGAACATTTCATGAAGATTTGTCAAATGGCACCAAAGTATAGGCAAGTAAAAAAACTATTTTCCTATGGAAACTAGGTCCGAACTATCACTACCAAGTGGCGTTTGGCACTAGGTTTCATATATATGTAAATCCGTTCAGTAGTTCCTGAGAAATTCAAAAAATAAAATTATCGATATCTGAGCACCGAGGAGGAGCCGCGACTCCTCCTGAGCTTCATTCTGATTGGCTGCCAACACTCCAAACCAGGAAGTGTTGGCAGCCATCTTGTGACTCGGTAACCGAGTCACAAGAAAACAGTTAAAAAAATGATAAAAAACAAGAAAAGGGGGCAGAGTAGAAACACCCTGACCCCCTAGGCCTGCTCAGGGGGTCCCACAAGGACTCCCAGGGCCCAAAAAAGCATTTAAAAAAAAGAATTTGGCTGAATTCGCGCTGGGTGCGTGAATCCGGGCGAGAACATTTTTAAAAAACGAAGCGTGGGCTCCCGCGTTTTGTTTTCTATAAGCTCCCGGGTGGGCCAGGTCCCGGGGGCAATGTGCATTATATTAGCGGGGGCTCCTGCCCTCCCACGCTGCCTCAGGGACCGCCACCTCCCCGGGGCTTAAATTAAAATTATAAAGTGTGGGGGGGCACCTGCCCCTCCCCACACTGCCCCGTGGACCACCACCTCCCCGGGGCATTGATCATGAAGTGCGGGGGCCATGCAGCCTCCCCGCAGACCCAGGGACCGCCACCTCCCCGGGGCTTCAATTGGCTTCAATTATGTAATGTAAGTGTGGGGGGGCTCCTGCCCCCCCCCACTGCCCCGGGGACCACCACCTTCCCGGGGCACTAATTATTTAAATACCGGGGTTCGTTGCAGACCCCCGACCCCGGGGACCACCACCTCCCCGGGGCTGTGCAAATTTAGAGAGTGGAGCTGCCCGGCCCCCCTCCTGGAGCCCCTGATGGCCCTGGGGACCGCCACCCCCCAGGGCCAGCTCCTGCAATGTCCTGGGGTGCCCACCCCGGGATTGCTGTTTGCAGGAAACCGGCTCTCGCTTCCAAGAAGCAAAGCAGAATTGCTTTTGGGCAAGGGGAGCTGCATGTTAGCGGCTTCCCTTGCCCAAAAGCAATGCCAGCTCCCGCAGGCCGGCTGGCACTGTGGGGGCATTGGGGCTCCCCCCACAGTTCCCAACTTGAGGGCCGGCCCCGGGGGATGGGGTCCCCGGGGGCCAGAAGTGACCCAGGGAAGGGGGGCCACGCAGCCCCCCTCCCCCAATTAAACAATAAAAAAAAGAGGCCAGGCCCTGGGGGATGGGGTCCCCGGGGACAATAGTGGCCCAGGGAAGGGGGGCCATGTGACCCCACTCCCATAAATAAAAAAAAAAACGAGGCCAGGCACCGGGGGATGGGGTCCCCGGGGCCAATAGTGGCCCAGGGAAGGGGGGCCATGCGGCCCCTTTCCCATTTTATTTATTATTTTTAAAAAAATAAGGTTGGGCCCAGGGGAATGGGGTCCCCGGGGCCAGAAGTGGCCCAGGGAAGGGGGGGCCACGTGGCACCTTGCCCGTTTTTTAATTTTTTTTAAATAAACAGATAAAATGCTGAGGCCCTGGGGGATGGGGTCCCCAGGGCCCAAAAATTATTAAGGGAAAGGGAGGCCTCACAGCCCCCCTTCCAAAAACATAAGAAAAAGAAAAGCCAGAATTGGGGGCCTCCTGGTGCGTTTTGGGTTGCGGGATTAAGTCCCCTTCATTCCTGAGGGTCCCTGGGGGCCAACTAGCCCACCAGGTACCTCCAGTAAGCCCCACAAAGTGGGATTGCTGAGAGGTGGTCCGATGCCATGCTCCTTTTTACACCACTCTGCAAACGCGACTCTTGGCGCACTGCTGGTGGGGCGATGAGGTCCTCTTGTGTCCTGAGGACCTCAGGACACAAGTGGAATTCATCTCCCAAGCAGCAGTGCACCAGGAGCTGCGTTTGCAGAGTGGTGTAAAAAGGGGGCGTGGCCTTTGAGCACTCTCAGCAAACCAGCTGTATGGGGCTTACTGGAGGTAACAGGAGGGCTAGTTGGCCCCCAGGGACTCTCAGGAGGAAAGGGGACTTCATCCCCCAACCAAGAGCGCGCCAGGAGGCGCGTTTGCAGAGTGGTGGAGAAAGGGGGCGTGGCCTGTGTCCACCTCTCAGCAATCCCACTGTGTGAGGCTTACTGGAGGAAAGAGCTAGGCTAGTTGGCCCCAAAGGACCCCCAGCAGCGAAGGGGACTTCAATCCCCAACCAAGAGCGCGCCAAGGAGCGCGTTTGCAGAGTGGTGGGCAAAGGGGGTGTGGCCTGCTATGAGAACTTAGCAATCCTGCTGTGTGGGACTTACTGGAGGTAATAGGAGGGGTAGTTGGCCCCCCAAGGATGTCCTTGGGGGCCAACTACACCTCTTGTTACCTCCAGTAAGTCCCACACAGTGGGATTGCTAAGACGTCTTCAGATGCCACGCCCCCTTTCTTCACCACTCTGCAAACGCACCGCCTGGCAGTCTACGGGATGGGGGATGAAGTCCACTTTACTCCTGAGGGACTTTGGGGGCTAAGAAGACCTCCTGGTACCTCCTGTAAGTCCTACGCAGCAGAATTCCTGAGCACTGGTCGGAGGCCCAACACCCTTTCTCCACCACTCTGCAAATGCGACTTCTAGTTAAAGAAGCATTTGCAATGTAATAGGTTTTGCATTTGCGAGAGTTAGCGCTATTGGCGTTGTAAATGTAAACGTTTTTTACTAATGTTTTTTGGTGTAGAGTAGATGTACGTTGTGTGTAGTGGAATTATGTGGTATGTTGTGCAGTGAAATTATGTGAATAGAAAGTATGTGGCATTTAGTGTATAGGAATTATGTGGAGTGGGATTATGTGTTTTGGAGAGTAATTATGTGGTATTGTAGTCTGTGTTGTGGAGTGGTAACCTCAGGTTTAGTCTTCCTCGTTTTCATAGAAGCTAAACTATAAACTCAATGAGACACAGAAAAAGAAGGAACCACTGAGGAGCACTTCTGGACCTAGTCGGAGGTATGAGCAGGGCCACTGGAATTATGTGACTGTTCGGCTGCAACAATTTTCACAAAATTTAACATTTTCCGCATTTGCCAAATATTCCATCATCTGCTGCCTAATCTGCAGATTTGAACAAAAAAAGCCCTGTTTCTAGCTCAAACGGCTCAAATGTTCCCAAAAATGCAGCGTCATGTGTTACAGCGTGGTGGAAGGCCCTTTGCAAAGCTGGAATGGTCATGTGTTACTTATTGCAAAATGTGGGTGTTAAACTGGTACTAATGGTGCACAAACCTCTCTTATTTCTGTGCCTCCCTTGCCTCTTTCTGCATTTCTCTTGCTTCTTTCTGCACCTTTCTTCTTCTTTCTGCACCTCACTCTTTTTTCCTCACTTCACTTGCCTCTTTCTGCACTTCTCTTGCCCCTTTCTGCACCTCACTTGCCTCTTTCAGCACCTCTGTTGCATTTTTCTGCAGATCTCTTGCCTCTTTCTGCACCTCTCTTGCCTCTTTCTGCACCTCTCTTGTCTCTTTCTTTACCTCACTTGCCTCTTTCTGTACTTCTCTTGCTTCTTTCTACACCTCTCTTGCCTCTTTCTGCTCCTCTCTTACCTCTTTGTGCAATTCTCTTGCCTGTTTCTGCAGTTCCCTTGCCTCTTTCTGTAACTCTCTTGCCTCTTTCTGCACCACACTTGCCTCTTTCTACACCTCACTCGCCTCTTTCTGTACCTCACTCTCTTCCTTCTGCACCTCTCTTGCCTCTTTCTGCACTTCTCTTGCCTCTTTCTGCACTTCTCTTGCCTCTTTCTGTACCTCTCTTGCCTCTTTCTGCACCTCAACTGCCTCTCTCTGCACTTCTCTTGCCTCTTTCTGCACCCCTCTTGCCTCTTTTTGCACCTCTGTTGGTTCTTTCTGCACTGCCCTTGCTTCATTCTGCACTTCACTTGCCTCTTTCTGCTTTCTCTTGCTTCTCTCTACACCTCTGTTGCTTCTTTCATCAATTCTCTTGCCTCTTCCTGCACTTCTCTTGCTTGTTTCTGCACCCCTCTCTTGCAGCTTTCTGCACCTCTGTTGCCTCTTACTGCACCTCACTTGCTTCTTTCTGCACCCCTCTTGCCTCTTTCTGCACCCCTCTCCCCTCTTTCTGCACCTCCTTTGCTTCTTTCTGTACCCCTGTTCCCTCTTTCTGTACCTTTCCTGCCTGTTTCTGCACCTCTCTTGCCTCTTTCTGTACCTCTGTTGCTTTTTTCTGCACTTCTCTTGCTCTTTCTGCACCCTTCGCACCTCTTTCAGCACCTCTGTTGCTTCTTTCTGCACTTCTCTTCCTTCTTTCTGGACCCCTCCTGCCTCTTTCTGTACCTCTCTTGCCTCTTTGTGCACCTCTATTACCTTTTTCTGCACCCCTCTTGTCTCTTTTTGCACCTCTGTTGGTTCTTTCTGCACTGCTCTTGCTTCTTTCTGTACCTCACTTACCTCTTTCTGTACTTCTATTGCTTCTTTGTACACCTCTGTAGCTTCTTTCAGCAATTCTCTTGCCTCTTTCTGCACTTCTCTTCCTTCTTTCTGCACCCCTCCTGCCTCTTTCTGTACCTCTCTTGCCTCTTTGTGCACCTCTCCTACCTTTTTCTGCACTCCTCTTGCCTCTTTTTGGACCTCTGTTGGTTCTTTCTGCACTGCTCTTGCTTCTTTCTGCACCTCACTTGCCTCTTTCTGCACTTCCCTTGCTTCTTTCTACACCTCTGTTGCTTCTTTCAGTAATTCTCTTGCCTCTTTCTGCACTTCTCTTTCTTGTTTTTGCACCTCTTGCGTCTTTCTGCACCTCCGTTGCCTCTTTCTGCACCTCACTTACTTCTTTCTGCACCCCTCCTGCCTCTTTCTGCACTACTCTTGCTTCTTTCTACACCTCTCTTGCCTCTTTCTGCTCCTCTCTTGCCTCTTTGTGCATTTCTCTTGCCTCTTTCTGCAGTTCACTTGCCTCTTTCTGTACCTCTCTTGCCTCTTTCTGCACTTCACTCGCCTCTTTCTGTACCTCACTCTCTTCCTTCTGCACCTCTTGCTTCTTTCTGCACTTCTCTTTCCTCTTTCTGCACTTCTCTTGCCTCTTTCTGTACCTCTCTTGCCTCTTTCTGTACCTCTCTTGCCTCTTTCTGCACCTCAACTGCCTCTTTCTGCACTTCTCTTGCCTCTTTCTGCACCCCTCTTGCCTCTTTTTGCACCTCTGTTGGTACTTTCTGCACTTCTCTTGCTTCATTCTGCACCTCACTTGTCTCTTTCTGCTTTCTCTTGCTTCTCTCTACACCTCTGTTGCTTCTTTCATCAATTCTCTTGCCTCTTTCTGCACCTCTCTTGTGGCTTTCTGCACCTCTGTTGCATCTTACTGTACCTCACTTGTTTCTTTCTGCACCCCTCTTGCCTCTTTCTGCACCCCTCTCCCTTCTTTCTGCACCTCTCTTGCCTCTTTCTGCACCACTGTTCCCTCTTTCTGCACCTTTCCTGCCTCTTTCTGCACTTCTCTTGCTTCTTTCTACACCACTCTTGCCTCTTTCTGCTCCTCTCTTGCCTCTTTGTGCATTTCTCTTGCCTGTTTCTGCACTTCCCTTGCCTCTTTCTGCACCTCTCTTGACTCTTTCTGCACTTCTCCTGCCTCTTTCTGCACTTCTCTTGCTTCTTTCTGCACCTCTCTTGCTGCTTTCTGCACCTCACTTGCCTTTTTCTGCACCTCACTTGCCTCTTTCTGCACTTCTCTTGCTTCTTTCTACACCTCTGTTGCTTCTTTCAGTAATTCTCTTGCCTCTTTCTGCACTTCTCTTGCTTGTTTCTGCACCTCTCTTGCATCTTTCTGCACCTCTGTTGCCTCTTTCTGTACCTCACTTACTTCTTTCAGTACCCTCCTGCCTCTTTCTGCACTTCTCTTGCTTCTTTCTACATCTCTTTTGCCTTTTTCTGCTCCTCTCTTGCCTATTTGTGCATTTCTCTTGCCTGTTTCAGCACTTCCCTTGCTTCTTTCTGTACCTCTCTTGCCTCTTTCTGCACCTCTCGTGCTTCTTTCTACACCCTTCTTCCCTTTTTTGCATCCCTCTTGCCATTTTCTGCACCTCTCTTGCTTCTTTCTGCACCTCACTTGCCTCTTTCTGCACCTCACTTGCCTCTTTCTGCACTTCTCTTGCTTCTTTCCACACCTCTGTTGCTTCTTTCAGCAATTCTCTTGCCTCTTTCTGCACTTCTTTTGCTTGTTTCTGCATCTCTCTTGTGTCTTTATGCACCTCTGTTGCCTCTTTCTACACCTCACTTGCTTCTTTCTGCCCCCCTCTTGCCTCTTTCTGCACCCCTCTTTTCTCTTTCTGCACCTCTCTTGCCGCACCCCTGTTCCCTCTTTATGCACCTTTCCTGCCTGTTTCTGCACCCTTTGCGCCTCTTTCAGCACCTCTGTTGCTTCTTTCTGCACTTCTCTTCCTTCTTTCTGCACCCCTCCTGCCTCTTTCTGTACCTCCCTTGCCTCTTTTTGCACCTCTTCTACCTTTTTCGGTACCGCTCTTGCTTCTTTTTGCACCTCTGTTTGTTCTTTCTGCACTGCTCTTGCTTCTTTCTGCACCTCACTTGCCTCTTTCTGCACTTCTCTTGCTTCTTTCTACACCTCTGTTGCTTCTTTCAGCAATTCTTTTGCCTCTTTCTGCACTTCTCTTCCTTCTTTCTGCACTTCTCTTCCTTCTTTCTGCACCCCTCCTGCCTCTTTCTGTACCTCTGTTGCTTTTTTCTGCACTTCTCTTGCTCTTTCTGCACCCTTCGCACCTCTTTCAGCACCTCTGTTGCTTCTTTCTGCATTTCTCTTCCTTCTTTCTGCACCCCTACTGCCTCTTTGTGCACCTCTCCTGCCTCTTTGTGCACCTCTCCTACCTCTTTCTGCACTCCTCTTGCCTCTTTTTGCACCTCTGTTGGTTCATTCTGCACTGCTCTTGCTTCTTTCTGCACCCCTATTGCCTCTTTCTGAACTCCTCTTTTCTCTCTGCACCTCTCTTGCCTCTTTCTGCACCTCTGTTCCCTCTTTCTGCACCTTTCCTGCCTGTTTCTGCACCTCTCTTGCCTCTTTCTGTACCTCTGTTGGTTCTTTCTGTACTTCTCTTACTCTTTCTGCACCCTTCGCGCCTCTTTCAGCACCTCTGTTGCTTCTTTCTGCACTTCTCTTCTTTCTTTCTGCACCCCTCCTGCCTCTTTCTGTACCTCTATTGCCTCTTTCTGCACCTCGACTACCTTTTTCTGCACTACTCTTGCCTCTTTTTGCACCACTGTTGGTTCTTTATGCACTGCTCTTGCTTCTTTCTGCACCTCACTTGCATCTTTCTGCACTTCTCTTGCTTCTTTCTATACCTCTGTTGCTTCTTTCAGCAATTCTATTGCTTCTTTCTGCACTTCTCTTCCTTCTTTCTGCACCCCTCCTACCTCTTTCAGTACCTCTCTTGCCTCTTTGTGCACCTCTCGTACCTCTTTCTGCACTCCTCTTGCCTCTTTTGCACCTCTGTTGGTTCATTCTGCACTGCTCTTGCTTCTTTCTGCACCCTTCTTGCCTCTTTCTGCACCTCTCTTGCCTCTTTCTGCACCCCTGTTCCCTCTTTCTGCACCTTTCCTGCCTGTTTCTGCACCTCTCTTGCCTCTTTCTGTACATCTGTTGGTTCTTTCTGCCCTTCTCTTGCTCTTTCTGCACCCTTCGCACCTCTTTCAGCACCTCTGTTGCTTCTTTCTGCACTTCTCTTCCTTCTTTCTGCACCCCTCCTGCCTCTTCCTGTACCTCTCTTGCCTCTTTGTGCACCTCTCCTACCCTTTTCTGCACCCCTCTTGCCTCTTTTTGCACCTCTGTTGGTTCTTTCTGCACTGCTCTTGCTTCTTTCTGCACCTCACTTGCCTCTTTCTGCACTTTTCTTGCTTCTTTCTACACCTCTGTTGCTTCTTTCAGCAATTCTCTTGCCTCTTTCTGCACTTCTCTTCCTTCTTCCTGCACTTCTCTTCCTTCTTTCTGCACACCTCCTGCCTCTTTCTGTACCTCTCTTGCCTCTTCAGGCACCTCTCCTACCCCTTTCTGCACCCCTCTTGCCTCTTTCTGCACCCCTCTTTTCTCTGTCTGCACCTCTCTTTCCTCTTTCTGCACCCCTGTTCCCTCTTTATGCACCTTTCCTGCCTGTTTCTGCACCTCTCTTGCCTCTTTCTGTACCTCTTTCGGTTCTTTCTGCACTTCTCTTGCTCTTTCTGCACCCTTCGTGCCTCTTTCAGCACCTCTGTTGCTTCTTTCTGCACTTCTCTTCCTTCTTTCTGCACCCCTCCTGCCTCTTTCTGTACCTCCCTTGCCTCTTTTTGCACCTCTTCTACCTTTTTCTGTACCGCTCTTGCTTCTTTTTGCACCTCTGTTGGTTCTTTCTGCACTGCTCTTGAGTCTTTCTACACCTCACTTGCTTCTTTCTGCACTTCTCTTGCTTCTTTCTACACCTCTGTTGCTTCTTTCAGCAATTCGTTTGCCTCTTTCTGCACTTCTCTTCCTTCTTTTTGTACCCCTCCTGCCTCTTTCTGTACCTCTCTTGCCTCTTTGTGCACCTCTCCTACCTCTTTCTGCACTCCTCTTGATTCTTTCAGCACCTCTGTTGCTTCTTTCTGCACTTCTTTTCCGTCTTTCTGCACCCCTCCTGCCTCTTTCTGTACCTCTCTTGCCTCTTTGTGCACCTCTTCTACCTTTTTTGGTACCGCTCTTGCTTCTTTTTGCACTTCTGTTTGTTCTTTCTGCACTGCTCTTGCTTCTTTCTGCACCTCACTTGCCTCGTTCTGCACTTCTCTTGCTTCTTTCTACACCTCTGTTGCCTCTTTCTGCACCTCTCGTGCTTCTTTCTACACCCTTTTTCCCTTTTTTGCATCCCTCTTGCCTCTTTCTGCACCTCTCTTGCCATTTTCTGCACCTCTCTTGCCTCTTTCTGCACCTCACTTGCCTCTTTCTGCACTTCTCTTGCTTCTTTCCACACCTCTGTTGCTTCTTTCAGCAATTCTCTTGCCTCTTTCTGCACTTCTTTTGCTTGTTTCTGCATCTCTTGTGTCTTTATGCACCTCTGTTGCCTCTTTCTACACCTCACTTGCTTCTTTCTGCACTCCTCTTTTCTCTTTCTGCACCTCTCTTGCCTCTTTCTGCACCCCTGTTCCCTCTTTATGCACCTTTCCTGCCTGTTTCTGCACCTCTCTTGCCTCTTTCTGTACCTCTTTTGGTTCTTTCTGCACTTCTCTTGCTCTTTCTGCACCCTTTGCGCCTCTTTCAGCACCTCTGTTGCTTCTTTCTGCACTTCTCTTCCTTCTTTCTGCACCCCTCCTGCCTCTTTCTGTACCTCCCTTGCCTCTTTTTGCGCCTCTTCTACCTTTTTCTGTACCGATCTTGCTTCTTTTTGCACCTCTGTTGGTTCTTTCTGCACTGCTCTTGATTCTTTCTACACCTCACTTGCTTCTTTCTGCACTTCTCTTGCTTCTTTCTACACCTCTGTTGCTTCTTTCATCAATTCTTTTGCCTCTTTCTGCACTTCTCTTCCTTCTTTTTGTACCCCTCCTGCCTCTTTCTGTACCTCTCTTGCCTCTTTGTGCACCTCTCCTACCTCTTTTTGCACTCCTATGGCCTCTTTCAGCACCTCTGTTGCTTCTTTCTGTACTTCTCTTCCTTCTTTCTGCACCCCTCCTGCCTCTTTCTGTACCTCTCTTGACTCTTTGTGCACCTCTTCTACCTTTTTCGGTACCGCTCTTGCTTCTTTTTGCACCTCTGTTTGTTCTTTCTGCACTGCTCTTGCTTCTTTCTGCACCTCACTTGCCTCTTTTCTGCACTTCTCTTGCTTCTTTCTACACCTCTGTTGCTTCTTTCAGCAATTCTTTTGCCCTCTTTCTGCACTTCTCTTCCTTCTTTCTGCACTTCTCTTCCTTCTTTCTGCACCCCTCCTGCCTCTTTCTGTACCTCTGTTGCTTTTTTCTGCACTTCTCTTGCTCTTTCTGCACCCTTTGCACCTCTTTCAGCACCTCTGTTGCTTCTTTCTGCACTTCTCTTCCTTCTTTCTGCACCCTCCTGCCTCTTTCTGTACCTCTCTTGCCACTTTCTGCACCTCAACTACTTTTGTCTGCACCCCTCTTGCCTCTTTTTGTACCACTGTTGGTTCTTTATGCACTGCTCTTGCTTCTTTCTGCACCTCACTTGCACCTTTCTGCACTTCTCTTGCTTCTTTCTATACATCTGTTGCTTCTTTCAGCAATTCTATTGCTTCTTTCTGCACTTCTCTTCCTTCTTTCTGTACCCCTCCTACCTCTTTCTGTACCTCTCTTGCCTCTTTGTGCACCTCTTCTACCTCTTTCTGCACTCCTCTTGCCTCTTTTGCACATCTGTTGGTTCATTCTGCACCCTTCTTGCCTCTTTCTGCACCTTTCTTGCCTCTTTCTGCACCCCTCTTTTCTCTTTCTGCACCTCTCTTGCCTCTTTCTGCACCCCTGTTCCCTCTTTCTGCACCTTTCCTGCCTGTTTCTGCACCTCTCTTGCCTCTTTCTGTACGTCTGTTGGTTCTTTCTGCCCTTCTCTTGCTCTTTCTGCACCCTTCGCACCTCTTTCAGCACCTCTGTTGCTTCTTTCTGCACTTCTCTTCCTTATTTCTGCACCCCTCCTGCCTCTTACTGTACCTCTCTTGCCTCTTTGTGCACCTCTCCTACCCTTTTCTTCACCCCTCTTGCCTCTTTTTGTACCTCTGCTGGTTCTTTCTGCACTGCTCTTGCTTCTTTCTGCACCTCACTTGCCTCTTTCTGCACTTCTCTTGCTTCTTTCTACACCTCTGTTGCTTCTTTCAGTAATTCTCTTGCCTCTTTCTGCACTTCTCTTCCTTCTTTCTGCACTTCTCTTCCTTCTTTCTGCACACCTCCCGCCTCTTTCTGTACCTCTCTTGCCTCTTCAGGCACCTCTCCTACCCCTTTCTGCACCCCTCTTGCCTCTTTCTGCACCCCTCTTTTCTCTTTCTGCACCTCTCTTGCCTCTTTCTGCACCCCTGTTCCCTCTTTATGCACCTTTCCTGCCTGTTTCTGCACCTCTCTTGCCTCTTTCTGTACCTCTTTCGGTTCTTTCTGCACTTCTCTTGCTCTTTCTGCACCCTTCGCGCCTCTTTCAGCACCTCTGTTGCTTCTTTCTGCACTTCTCTTCCTTCTTTCTGCACCCCTCCTGCCTCTTTCTGTACCTCCCTTGCCTCTTTTTGCACCTCTTCTACCTTTTTCTGTACCGATCTTGCTTCTTTTTGCACCTCTGTTGGTTCTTTCTGCACTGCTCTTGATTCTTTCTACACCTCACTTGCTTCTTTCTGCACTTCTCTTGCTTCTTTCTACACCTCTGTTGCTTCTTTCAGCAATTCTTTTGCCTCTTTCTGCACTTCTCTTCCTTCTTTTTGTACCCCTCCTGCCTCTTTCTGTACCTCTCTTGCCTCTTTGTGCACCTCTCCTACCTCTTTCTGCACTCCTCTTGCCTCTTTCAGCACCTCTGTTGCTTCTTTCTGCACTTCTCTTCCGTCTTTCTGCACCCCTCCTGCCTCTTTCTGTAACTCTCTTGCCTCTTTGTGCACCGCTTCTACCTTTTTCGGTATCGCTCTTTCTTCTTTTTGCACCTCTGTTGGTTCTTTCTGCACTGCTCTTGCTTATTTCTGCACCTCACTTGCCTCTTTCTGCACTTTTCTTGCTTCTTTCTACACCTCTGTTGCTTCTTTCAGCAATTCTCTTGCCTCTTTCTGCACTTCTCTTCCTTCTTTCTGCACTTCTCTTCCTTCTTTCTGCACACCTCCTGCCTCTTTCTGTACCTCTCTTGCCTCTTCAGGAACCTCTCCTACCCCTTTCTGAACTCCTCTTGCCTGTTTTTGCACCTCTGTTGGTTCATTCTGCACTGCTCTTGCTTCTTTCTGCACCCCTCTTGCCTCTTTCTGCATCCCTCTTTTCTCTTTCTGTAACTCTCTTGCCTCTTTCTGCCCCCCTGTTCCCTCTTTTTGCACCTTTTCTGCCTGTTTCTGCACCTCTCTTGCCTCTTTCTGTACCTCTGTTAGTTCTTTATGCACTTCTCTTGCTCTTTCTACACCCTTCGTGCCTCTTTCAGCACCTCTGTTGTTTCTTTCTGCACTTCTCTTCCTTCTTTCTGCACCCCTCCGGCCTCTTTCTATACCTCTCTTGCCTCTTTGTGCACCTCTCCTACCTTTTTTTGCACCCCTCTTGCCTCTTTTTGCACCTCTTTTGGTTCTTTCTGCACTGCTTTTGCTTCTTTCTGCACCTCACTTGCCTCTTTCTGCACTTCTCTTGCTTCTTTCTACACCTCTGTTGCTTCTTTCTGCAATTCTCTTGCCTCTTTCTGCACTTCTCTTCCTCCTGCCTCTTTCTGCACCTCTGTTGTCTCTTTGTGCACCCCTGTTGCCTCTTTGTGCACCTCTTGTGCCTCTTTCTGCACTTCACTTGCTTCTTTCTGCACCTCTCTTGCCTGTTTCGGCACCTCTGTTGCTTCTTTCTGCACTTCTTTTTGCCTCTTTCTGCACTTCTGACTTAGAGGTAGTTTTAATCCCCCTGCCCTATTATGTACTAGGGCCTTACAGGGGAGGTCATGCCAATCACAGGGGTACCCCACCCACAGTGTACCCTAGGGTATGTAAGTGTTTTCACTGTATTGTAAGTGTCTTTCAGCATAGCACTGGCTCCGGGCCTGGTTAGTCAGAGTCAGTTACCACCAGAACCAGTCAGCAAAAAGTTGGGGGCACAGGATGACTTTGCAACAAGTCCTCTTTCTGCACCTCTGTTGGTTCTTTCTGCATATTTCTTGCTTCTTTCTGCACCTTTCTTTGTCTTTCTGGACTTCTGTTGCCTCTTTCTGCATTTCTCTTGCTTCTTTCTGCGCTTTTCTTCCTCTTTCTGCACATGTCCTACCTCTGTAGGCATAGTTAGAAATTAGCATTTAAAAACCTTTGAAATTCACTGAAAAACCATAGGTTTGAGGGACGTTATAGTTAGAAATTAACATTTAAAAAACCTTTGAAACTAACTGAAAAAACCATAGGTTTCAGGGACGTTATAGTTAGAAATTAGCATTTAAAAAACCTTTGAAATTCACTGAAAAAACCATAGGTTTCAGGGACGTTAAAGTTAGCTGGACATTTCACTTGTACAAAACCAGAGAAATGCGGCTGTTATAGTTAGTTGAGCTAACTATAACTCGCACCCCCGCAATGCACTGCTGATGATGTCACATATTACATCATTCATGACATTTTCAGTGAGATCACTGATGAGATCACTGATGACATCTCAAATGACATCACTGATGACATCACTGATGACATCATCCATGTGATAATCTGATGCACCTCCTCATACTCTAATATAACCTTTGATACACCCACTCTAAAATACAGACTACCATTTCCGAAACCATAGACACACCAATACCAGTTACTAAATACCCACTCACTGATTCCTATGTCTACACACACATCCACTCATTCACCCATACAGTCAGTCATACATGCAGTCACTCATCAATAAAGCACCTTCATATGCACTCATACACCTATACAGACACTCACACACCGCCACTCATCCATAGAGTTACTCACACACCTAGTCAGTCATGCAAAGAATCAATCACACTCCCATTTACTCACCTATACAGTTATACACACACCACCTCACTTATTCAAACAGATACTAACACATACTTACTCTCTTATACAATCACTGATACAAGCACACACTCATCCATACAGCCCCTCTCACAATCACTCGCTCTCACATATCGTCATTTATATACTCCAACACTCGCATATACTGCCTTTTACATATGTAGTTACTCACACATGTACCACTGAGACATCCATTCACTAACCAACACACCCATACACACACTCACCCACCCATACAGCCCTTCACAGATGCACTCTTGAACCCATACACCCAGTAAATCACCCACTCACACATCTATGCACAGTCACACACCCTCCACCCACTCACACAGACACTCAGGCACCCATACAGATACTCAGACAACCAATTAATAACCCATATAGACACTCATGTAGCTACTCACCAACCCAGGCAGCTGCTTACACACTAACTGACAGACTGATATAGACATTCACACAGATTAGTCACTAACGCATGCATTCAGTAAGACATGTTTAATCACTCACTTATACAGTCAGTCAAGCACCTACTAAATCATCCATTCAGACACTTATACACCCATTCATTCTTCAATACACCTTGGCATATATATATATATATATTCACTGAAAAAACCATAGGTTTCATGCACGTTATAGTTAGAAATTAGCATTTAAAAACCTTACAAATTCACTGAAAAACCATAGGTTCTAGGGACAGTTATAGTTAGTTGGACATTGCACTCGTATAAAACCCATGAAATTCCCCCGTTGTAGTTAGTTCAGATAACTATAACTCGCGCACCCGCAATGCACTGCTGATGACGTCACATATTACATCACTCATGACATGGTCAGTGACATCACTGATGACATCTCAAATGACATCACTGATGACATCATCCAGTGACTGTGTGTTTCTGTAAAGTTTAAATATTTTTAATATATATAGGGAAAGGCGTATTGAAGAATGAGTGGGTGTATAAGTGTCTGTATGGATGATTTAGTAGGTGCGTGGCTAACTCTATAAGTGAGTGATTAAACGTATCTTACTGAATGCATGGGTTAGTGACTAAATTGGGTGAATGTCTGTATCCGTCTGTCTGTTGCTGTGTAAGTGGTGCATGGGTTTGTGAATAGCTACATGAGTGTCTACATGGGTTATTGATTGGTTGTCTGAGTATCTGTATGGGTGCCTGAGTGTTTGTGTGGGTGGGGTGTGTGCGACTCTGTGCATAGATGTGTGAGTGGGTGATTCACTGGGTGGATGGTTTCAAGAGTGCATCTGTGATAGACTGTATGGGTGGGTAAGTGTGTGTAAGAGTGTGTTAGTGAGTGAATGTATGTCCCAGTGGTACATGTGTGAGTAACTACATATGTGAAAGGACCCCATCCCCCGGGGCATACCCACTTTTTAAAAATAAATTTTGGAGGAGGGGGGCTGCGTGGCCCCCCTCCTAAGGCCTCTATTGGCCCCGGGGACCCCATCCCCCGGGGCCGGCCTTTATTTTTATTTATTTTTTGTATTATTTTTGGGGAGGGGGGCCACATGGCCCCCCTCCCGGGCCACTACTTGCCCCGGGGACCCCATTCCCCGGGGCTGGCCCTATCCTTTGGGGTCCGTGGGGGGACCCCAACTCCCCCACGGACCATGCCAGCTCCCCGCCTCCTGCGGGAGCCGGCATTGCTTTTCACATGGGGAGCTGCTAAGATGCAGCTCCCCATGTGGAAAGCAATGTGCTTGGATATTGGAAGCGAGAGCAGGCTTCTTGCTCTCGCCTCCAATATCCAAAGCAGTTTGCAATGACAGGGCGGGAGCATTGCAAACAGCAGTGTCCCGGGGTAGGCACCCCGGGACACTGCAGGAGCCAGCCCTGGGGGTGGCAGTCCCCGCGGCCCCCTCCCTTCAATTGCACAGCCCCGGGAGGTGGTGGTCCCCGGGGCTTCGGGGATCCGAAACAGACACCCACATTTGTTTTCTAAGTGCCCCGGGAGGTGGCGGTCCCCGGGGCGTGTGGGGGCTGGAGCCCCCACACAGGTGATTATTTAAAAAAAGAAGCCCTGGGGGTGGCGGTCTCGGGGCTGCGGGAGGGCGAAGAGCCCTCCCGCACCATTTTGTATTTAAAGCCCCGGGGGTGGTGGTCCCTGAGGCTTGGGAGCCTTAGAGGCCCCCACATAAAACATAAACCCAACCTCCCGCATGCCCCCGGGACTTGGGCCACCCGGGGGCAAAATAGCATCGAAGCACGGGAGACCGCGCTTCGATTTTTTTTTTTCGGCGGGATCTGCGCACCCTAAGCGCATCCCACCGATTTAAAAAAAAATGCTTTTGTCTGCCCAGGGGTCCTTGTGGGACCCCTGAGCAGACTCTAGGGGTCAGGTGTTTCTACCCTGCCCCTTTGTGCGTTTTGCGCACTTGCTTCTTAGATGTTTTTCTCAGCGGGATCTGCGCACCCTAAGCGCATCCCGCCGATTTAAAAAAAAGAAAATGCTTTTTGCCCAGGGGTCCTTGTGGGACCCCTGAGCAGACCTAGGGGTCAGGGTGTTTCTACCCTGCCCCCTTTTGCACTTTACGCACTTGTTTCTACCGAGGGACAAAATGGCTGCCAACACTTCCTGATTTGGAGTGTTGACAGCCACTTGACAGCCAATTAGCATGCAGCTCGTGATCGGGAGGGTACGCGGACCCTACTGGGCCATAGATTTATATGTGACTTTACTTTTGATTTTCTCAGGAACTACTGAACGGATTTACACCATTTAAGCAAAAGGCACTACACTGAACCAAGGGCTACCTCTTTGCCAAATTTGGTGTAATTCCGTTCAGCAGTTCGGGCTGTAGCTGCGACTAAAGGTTCCTATGGAAAATGAATGGGGAAAAGGCGTTTTGGGACCCCCTTTTTCTCAGCCCCGCTTGACGAATCACCCGAGACTTTCAGGATAGGAGCGGACCGGAGCGCCCAACAAGTTGGAAACTTTCGCGAAGATTCGTCAACCGGCGCCAACGTTATTTCAAATTGAATGTTGCGGATTTCCTATGGAAAATAGGTCCTAACTATAACTATCTACTGGCGACCGCCAGTAGATAATGTGTATATATATATATTTATATAATTAGTTGTAACACTTCACTTTGCTGAAGTATGTACATTGACTACTGTTCGTCGGGAAATCGTGCCTGTTTTTATATAGCATGGAGTGATGGTGGCTCGAAGTGCTACATCAAAAATACGTGTTTATTGGTTATGTGTGTTGTCAAAACTGAATTAAATCAATTGCACTTCTTCAAATTGGCCTATGATTGTCCAGGAATGTAGACGACGGGTGTCCATTTTACCCATATGCAGTGCTTTAAATGGGCTGGTACTGTCCAGTCCTGATTACTGGCACTTTTTTATTTTGAGAGGGAGAGTACCTGCACTCCTCAAGAAAAACATAATACTTTTATTTGGAGAGTACCGGCACTTCTCAGAAACAAGCAGGTACTCTGTTACAGAGTATCTGCACTTCTATTTTTCCATTTCAAACACTGCCCATATGTGTATTATTAATTTATTTTAAAATGTATGTTTTGTTGTTTCTCAGTTTGGCGCTCCAGCTACACCACGCTGTGAGGTCCTCTTGTTTCAATTCAGATCTCTTAGCAGCTTTCCACTTTGATTTGTTTACAGTGGTGTCCGGTGGTGTTTATTGGCTCTGCTTTGTATTTAATTCTGTATTGCACCCTCTAATGATATAGTCTGTGAAGTGTAGCAGAATATTGCTGTTTAGATTATATCTCAATGTAGTAAACCGGGGCTTGCAGTGACAGCACTGCATAATGTTATCTAGGCCTTTGGGTGGGTGTTATCTCTCTGTGCTGTTCGACTCTCTGTTAACTGTATCGCCTTGCAAACCTTCCATATTACAAAAGGGATGCCTCTAGGCCTGGCTCTGTGAGGATACACTGCAGCCAATCACAGCAGCCAAATACCGCATGGTATATGTAAGAGGAGAGACTATCCTTCCCAAGAGTAAACAGGTGACTGCCATTTAGCATCCCTGAATGGGACATGCCAAGCGTTTCTTATTTCCCAGGCAGACACGTCCATGCATCTGCTGTTCTTTTAAAGTGTTGCTGCATAGACAGTGGGAAAGCCAGGCTTTGGTTGTCAGCCCAGACACTGAGAAATATAACGGTGTGCGCCAGAAATCTACCAATTACCAGTTCCTAATGCTTTGTAACAGCTGAAAATGTAGCAAAGGGTTTAAAACATTGACTGTATGGACTGGCAAAAAAGCAAAGGGATTTCTAGAATTAAGATACTAATAACAGAAAGCAATGGCTTTAACCGTCTTTGTGATTTGTTACAGAGATTGTCGGGGAGACGTTTGAGACAGACCCAGTGGTCTGCTGCTGAAATTGACCACTTTTGTTTTTTTAGAAGTAACCTTCTGAGGATTTCCGCTGAACATTGTACCACCTGGAGATGTCATGGGCCAAAAATACCAGCTGCTGTCCGATGTGGCCTCCTCCTTAGAATCTGCACAACTTATTTTGTGACCCACCTCCAGGCAGCTCCAACTCTGTATGCTATTATAGCACTGAGGATTAGATTTGCCAGCCGGGGGGAAGGGTTTGGGAAGGGAACAGCTGGGAAGGAAAAAAAATGATTATACAAACAAGTACAGATTAGGACCTGCAAATTTACTGGCTTTCGCAGTTTTAATCGTTATACTGATTAAAACTCAGTAGTAGTATAAATGATTATGGCTCAACAGCTTGTGAGCATATTCGCAATGTACCAAGAGTGAAGACCTCTCGCTCAAATACTCTTTATCCTCATAATCAGATGTTCATAAATACGTAAGAATGATAACCTCTCATTCGTACATGCGCACCATATGCTCCTTGTCCTTATAATCAGGTTTGTGAAAACAGTAAGGCATTTTTTGAAAACAGCAAGGTCCAAACTATATACGCAGTGCAAACTATATGCGCAGTGTACCCACACTAGACAAATATAATGCTATACCAACACAACTCTTCTGTAGAAATGGGAAATTGCTTCTTCCTGTACCTGTACTTGTATAATAGAAACACCCCAATGGGAACTACGTGATGGAAGGAACCACGCCCAAAAATCGGGAGAGAGTTCTCACTGCTCGTCTTACCATAAAGGCCCATCCAGCTTTTCTCGATTGTTAGACAGTGATTAAAATGTGTCCAGAATGGCGTCTCCACACCAAGGAATGACCGCAGAGATTCGGAGATGAACCGGGAACTCCGCTTGCATCGGCAGGCAAAAGAATAGTGAGCATGTGTCCCAGGGCAGTAACGTGCTTATGGACGCGCCTCTCCCAGGATGGCCGCCAACGAGGCTTATAGGAAATATAGTCCCAGGGACTAATATGGCCCTAAACAAGGGGAAAAAAAACCACGCAGCTCTCGTTGGGGTGTTTTTATTATACAAGTACAGGAACAGGGAGAAGCGGTTGGTAGAGAGTGAGGGGTGAGAGCACAGAGCAGGAGAGATTACCCTGAGATAGACAGAGAGAGGCAGGGAGGGAGATAAGTGCACCCAGGGATCTTTCCCCTCGTTCCCAGCCCAGACTCAACTGATGTAGCAAAACCAGATTCACTGTTCAATGTTTCGGGGTTGTGACAGCACTTTTTACAAAATGTATCCCGTTATTTGTGATGCACATCCAAGCCTTACATTTCAGAATTGCCCCAGGCACTCCCTATTTCCATGTTCTCATGTTGAGACGTGTGTGTGTGTGTGTGTGCGTATATATATATATATATATATATCAGGAGTTGATGACCAGAAAAACGGGAACTGTTTACATATCTCTTTAGAACTGCGATTCCCCGGGACCTGGCCCACCCAGGGCACAAAGTAAAAAGCAAGGGCAGGAGTCCACGCTTGGTATTTAAAAAAAACAATTCTCATGGATCTCCATGAATTCGCCATAGTTATTTTTACAAAATTTGTCCCCATCGGGATTCCCATGGGAACCCACTACCAGGCCCAGAGGGTCAGGGTATTCCTACCCTGCTCCCTTCTGTTTTTTTTTCTTGGGACTCAGCTGTGTCCGAGTCCCAAGATGGCTGCCAACACTAGCTGGTTGAAGTGTTGGCAGCCAAACAGGTTTCAACATGGGATCTGTTGGATCCGCGGGGGATTTGCGTCCCTAGATATACAAATTAATTTTTTCCTTAATAACTCCAAAACAGCTGAACGGATTTACACCAAATCACAAAAAGATCTCTTTCTGGACCAAGAGAAATCATTCTGCCAAAGTTGGTGTAATTCTGTTCAGCAGTTTGGGCTGTAGTTGTGTTCAAAATTTCTATGGAAAATTACATGAGGAAAATGTGTTTTGGGACCCCCCCTTTGTCTCTGCCCCACTTCATGGATCACCCTGAACATTTCTAAGTGCTAGCAGGAGTAAGTGGCAAACTACTTTTGAAAATGTTTTGAAGATTCATCAAACAGCACCAAAGTTATTAGCAAAACAACAAACGCTTTGTCTATGGAAACTAGGAGCCTGATTAGGATCTCGGTGGGACCGCCACCGACAGACCGTTGGTGGTGGTCCCACCGACATCCAGTTGAGCGGTCTGACCGCCGCAAGGTGGGAGTATTTTTGAATCTCCCGCCAAGCAGGAAAAATACAAAGTCTACTCTCAGCTGGCATGAGCTTAAAAGTCTACTAATGCTGCTTCCTCCGGGCCAGAGCCATGTTTTGATCTATTCCCCTGCCCGCATCAGTGCGGGTAGGGAAACAGATTAAAAGTCTGCTCCTGGCCGGCGGGAGAATTCTTAAAGCTCCCACCAGCTAGAAGCAGACTTTTGATCTGATTCCCTACCCACACTAATGCGAGCATGGAAACAGATCAAAATTGAGCTCCTGGTTTGATGTAGCACCATTAATAGCTGCTCCCTTCAGTCAAGAGCAATGCCAGCTCCCACCACATGCGGGGAGCTGGATGGTGCCACGGGGACATTGGGGTTTCCCTGGCAGCCCCCAACTAGTATATGGTGGGTGGCCTGAATGGGCACCAGGGTGCCTGTCTTTAACAGTTTGAGCCCCAGTGGATGGGGTACCTGGGGCCAGAAAAGGGTCAGGGACATGGTCAACCCTTTCATTTTAGTAGTGGCCCTGGGAAATGGGTCCTGAGGGCCTAACATGACACGGGAAAGGGGCCGGGCAGCCTCCCTCCCATTTCATTAAAAAAAGGTTCGTGGCCCCTTGCCATTCATTTAAAAAAACAGTTCTGGGGATGGGCTCCCTAGGGCCTAACAAGGCTTGGGGATGTGGTGGCATGGCCCCTCTCCCCTTTATTTTAAGTAGTGGCCCTGGGGATGGGGTTCCCGAGGAGGAGAGAGCCAACATAGCCCCCCTCCCCTTTTATTAAACAAAGGCCCAGGGGGATGGGATCCCCAAGGCCTTATAAGGCTCAAGAATGGGTCCACACAGCCCCCTCCCCTTTAATAAAAAAGAAAATGGCCCTGGGAGATCGAGTCTACAGGGCCTAAAAAGGCTCAGGGAGCGGGTCCATGCACCCCCTCCCCTTTCACAAAATAAGGCCCTTGGGGATCGGGTCCCCAGGGCCTAATAAGGCTTGGGCATGGGGGCCACATGGCCCTCCTCCCCTTTAATTCAAGTAGTGGCCCTGGGGGGGGGGGCGTGGTCTCGCCAGCAGCAAGATGGCTGCACGCTGAGCGAGCTCTGCCAGCCGAGCCACCTAATACGGCATAATCCGCCATCAGCGGGAGGCATCCAGCTACCAAAAATGCATCCTGACATCACGCACCCTCGCTGAGGTGCCGGAGGTACGTGGAGAGACAGCACTGGAGACACCCGCCGTACTGTGGGCCTGGCCGGCTGCCCTTGCATCCTGCGATGCCTGCGCCGGCCCATCCTGCTTGCTGGGGCCCTTACCCGCTGGGTTTGGCGGGGCTGCTCGGCCGGTGTGACTCCTTGCCCGGCTCTGCGCGATGGCCCACTGGGGCTCCTGTGTGCCCGGGATTGTGGCACCCCGCATCGGCGGCTCCTGGCCTGCCACCCTCGGATGGACCGCGGCCTGTGGCTGAGTGTGGGCTATCTCCATTCCGGCGCCTCGTGCGACCCTGAGAGACCCGCCAATCCTGCCCGTAGCCCCGGGGTCCTACCTGTGTGACGGCCGCCTGGAGCAGGCGGCGGCCGCATCGAGATGTCCGGAGCTCCTCCAACTAAGGCTGCTGTGCGTGCTGGGGGACCCGTCCTGTGGCCTTGCTGGCCTTCTCCCCTACATCACATCGGTGTGGGCCTGAACGCCTGCGATGCCTCCGGGCCCAGCGGCCTGTCCCTCCTGGCTGCCCCCTGGGGCTTGATGCAACGTGCCTAGGATCTTGGCGCTCTCCTTAGCCCACCCAGCACTGGAATCATGCCGCTGCCCACCCCTGGCCTACAATTGACTGCCGCCCGGCCCGCCTGGACAGAGGGGGCCTGCTCCCTGGGGCTTCCTCCCTCTTCCAGCCTGCTTCACTCTGCATATGTGATCACACTGGCAGCGGGGCACTCCAGAGGCTCGCGCCTGGTCTCACTGCTGCGGCCTCGCTGGGGGCACCGGTTGCAGCCGGCTACGCCCTGTCACTGAGAGCACCCATGACAATATAACCTGTGACACCATCACCATACTCCTGCTGCCTTCTTTGCGACTGGCTTCGGGCCTCCCTGCCCGCCGTGGCTCCACACAGACTTTTTTGGGAGCTGCCCTACCATATCCTCCTACTGTCTCGCTTGGGCGGACCAGCCTTTGAATCTGAGGGCCGACCCTGCCACTGTGAAATCCTCTGTGCTACTCATTCCCCTCACTGCCTCTTCATTGCGGGCCGCCATGGGGAAGACGGGCACCAGGCAGCCCAAGATCACTTTCACGGGGCGCAGTGCGGGCAAAGGCGGTGAGCCCCCCGATGCTGTTGAGCAATCCACTCAGACCGACCTCCCCGGTGAACAAGATGACAGTCTTAGAACCATCCTTCTAGAAGTGCAGTCCAGCCTAAAGTCCATCGACGTGAAAATAGACCACCTAACATCCCCCCTCGACCAGGTTAAACAGAGGGTGGATTCCCACGACACAGGCATTGTCCAGCTCAAGGCGAGGGTTTCGGATGCTGAGGACGCCAGAGCCTTAGGAGCACAGAAGCTCCTCCAAATGGATAAGATCCTCGAAGTTATTCGCGCCAAGAATGAGGACGTAGAGGCGCGCTCCTGAAGGAAGAACATTTGAGTCGTTGGCCTGCCGGAATCTACAGCGACCGGAAAAATGGAGGATTATCTTGAAACCCTGCTCCGCGATCTCTTTGGCCCAGTCCTGTCCGCCCATTTCATTGTCGAACGGGCACACAGGTGACTTGGTCCTCAACCCCCCCTGGGGCTCCTGCAAGGCACATCATCGCCCGCTTGCTGAACTATCAGGACCGGGACTCCATTCTGCACAGGGCCTGGGAGCTGGGCGAGGTCAATCATCAGGGCAAGACATTGTCCTTTTACCCCGACTTCACTTTGTCCGTTTAGGCGGCCTGCAGGGATTTTCTTCCTGCCAAGCGCATCCTGCAACAGCTCCACATCACGTATGCGATGCTCCGCATTGAATTTGGGGAGAAACCTAAATTCTTCACCGACCCGAAGGCTGCTCTCACCTTCGCGAAGCAATTGCAGAAATCCCCACCAAGAAGCCGTAGCACTAACTCCGAGGACTGCTGCACAAGTGACAGTGACTGAACCTTACATGCCCGGTCCTGCCTCACTGTTATGCATATTTCATGATGTTCTTCCCATTCGCTATGTTTGATGAAATGTCTCATGCCCTCTTTTATCACACAAAAACCTGTAATCTCTGTATGTCACGGCGACCAACAAGGGGCGGAAACTTTATACACTTCAGGGTCCGTAGATCTCTGGGACAGTTTAAATACCCCGCTCGTCTTGCTTGCAACATAGAACATTCATATAATCGCAAGCTTCACCATTAAGTTGCCTCCCTCTGAGCTATACCATGCTTGGCCACCCTGCCTATATGGCAAGGGGTAAATGGCTGTGCCCACACACCCCACTGGGATGACTCCCATTCCCGTGTAAAATTTCCCAAGTTTGGGTTCCCTGGGAGGGGGTGGACTGGATACTCAACCTAATTGGGGGGTTGGGTGGGTGGAGGGAGGGTTGTTTCTTTTTCTCGCAGGGTTCCGTAATTGGCGCCTTCTGCAAGAGGCTTGTTCTGTTATTGCTTTTGTTCTGATCTCGGCATGTTACTGTATGTATGCATTCCACAATGTACTGTACCTTATTGCACTAGTTCTAAATGCTTTCACCATGGACCGTAGACACTACGCTATCCACCGCTTCTCAGTTGCTACATGACTGATACTACCTTTTGGTCTTGGAACATTAGGGATCTGAACGATCACCGTAAAGCACGTCTTATGCATGCACAGCTTATCAGACACTAGGTAGACGTCTGTTTCCTCCAGGAGACGCACCTCCTCCCTGCCACCTCATCTAGGCTGCAATCCCGTCACTGGGGAGAGTCCGACACCGCCTTCTACTCCAACTATTCACGTGGCGTCTCCATCCTTTTTAGGATGGGCCTCCCTTGGCATGGCACCCACTCCTTCATTGACACGGAGGGTCGCTATGTGATCCTCGCTGGCACACTTTACAATCAGCCACTCATACTGGCGGCACTCTACGGCCCCAACACTGATGACCCCGACTTCTTCACTAATGTCTGGCAACTCATATCCTCTCTGGGACCTCACTCCTTGATTGGGGGGGCGACTTTAACATAGCACCTTCGCAGACACTGGACCGCTCGGGAGACCGCATTCAACACCCGCAGGCCACTGCCCTCCTCCACTCAATCCTAGATGAGCAGTCCATATTGGATGCCAGCGGCATGCACACCCTGGCGAGCGCGAGGGAACCTGCGTAGCTGGCTCACACGGATCCTGGTCCCGCCTCGACCTTTGGATCACTACCCGTGACATTGCCTCCTGGACCACTTCTGTGGACCACATGGCCCGCACTTTGTCCGACCATGCCCCCGTACGCCTATGTTTGCGGCTCCCGCTCACACTCCATCGCATGTTCGCATGGCGCCTGCCTCCCAATGCACTTTGTGACGCCACCTTCCGTGAGGACATTCGCAGCGCCATCATCACCTATTTTGAGCGCAACGTGGGCTCTGTTGACTTGCCCTCAACCCTCTGGGAGGCTTTCAAGGTCGTGATCCGGGGGGAATGTATTGCCAAGCAATCTGGGGTGTTGAAATCCATGAGGGGCATTCTCGAGCGCCTGGAAAAAGACATCAAAGCCCTAGACCTTAAACAATCTCAAGACCCCAGCCCTGCTACACTTGCCTCTATCAGAGCCAAGCTTACTGAATTTCACGAGAAGGCTGATAGAGAGATCACATTTCTTGGCAGAGAAGCACGCACTCGCCGCTATGGCGAGGGGGATCACCCCGGCAAGACCCTTACAAATCTCCTCCGACAGCCACATGCCTCTTCTTACAATACGGCCCTATGCGACGAGGTCGCGGGGAGGACTACCTCTCCCACAGACATTATTGCTAGGATTTCCGCCTTCTATTCCCAACTATGTACTGCTGGGATGGCTGCCCCTAGGGAGATTATGGACCAATATTTCAACTCAATTGAACTGTTGTGGATTGGCAACGGTCATCGAGAATACCTGGATGAACCATTCACTCACAAGGAAATCTCTAAAGTTATTGCAGGACTCCTGGGCGACAAAGCCCCTGGTTCAGACGGGCTCACCCCTGCATTTTATAAAGAATATGTGCCCCTCCTCGTCCCTCATTTGGCTGAAATGTATAATGAATCTCTCGAACTGGATAGGCTCCCCCCATCTCTCCGTGAGGCCATGCTCACCCTTCTCTTGAGGCCGGACAAATCCCTCGAGAGCTGTGATTCATACCGCCCTTTATCGCTAATTAATACTGACAACAAAATTTATGCCAAACTGCTGGCCACCCGTCTCCTCCCGCTCATGCCTTTAATAGCTCGCCCTGACCAGTCGGGATTTATTCCATGCCGTGCCACCTTGCCCAATCTGCGCACTATCTTCTCGGTCATTCCCCAGATTAACCCCACCCTACCGGCTGTGGCAGCCCTTTTGGACGCCACTAAGGCTTTCGACACTCTAGAGTGGCCTTTCCTCTTTTATCTCCTTCCCCGGCTGGGCTTTAGTCCGAATTTCGTGCGCAAGATCCAACTGCTATATACACTCCCGACGGCATGCGTCAGGGTAAACGGACAGATTACCGACTCCATAACCATCTCGAGGGGCACCAGGCAGGGATGCCCCCTGTCCCCCATGTTATTCGCCATTGCTATGGAGCCTCTGGCGGCGCAGTTGCGCCAGCATCATACCCATCGGGGTATCGGTTTCTCGGCTCGTGCCCTGGTCACTTAAAGGTACGCGGATGATGTCATGATATATATCCACGAACCTCGAGAGCATCTCGTGCCCATGACCAGGGAGGTTATCCGCTTCAGCTGCCTCTCCGGAGTTCAGGTCAACTGGAACAAATCCGTTCTCTTCCCCCTCACCGATGCCACTAAGCCATTCACAGCAGACTATCTATTTATCTGGGCGACTGGCCCCACCAGATACCTGGGCATCTGGTTTAGCAGAGATGTGGACGAATTATGGAGGTCCGATTTTGGCAAGACAATGGACTGGCTTGAAACTAAGATACGTGTGTGGCAAAAACTCCCCCTATCACTTGCCGGGCGTATCGCCATTGTCCAAATGGTCGTACTCCCAAAATTCTTATACCTCTTTTTAAATATCCCTATTCCTCTTACGTCACAATTTTTCCAAAAAATATGCTCTAACATTATCACATTGATCTGGGCAGGACGCCAACCCAGAATCGCTTACGACATTCTAACACTTCCCTTGGTCAGGGGCGGTATGGGGGCCCCCGATCTCAAACTCTATGCGCTGTGCGCCCAAGGCAGCTTTCTCCATTTCTGGATCCACCCAACACCTTTCCAGCCTCATGTGGCGGTCGAGGCAGATTTGGCCTCTTCGTGGCCACTGCAGACAGCACTATTTTTACCCCACAAAATTCCCCAAGGCGAGATTGACACGATGGAATGTGTGTGCTGGGCTTGGGACGGGCTGCGCAGAATATGCTGGCGCCAATGCGCTCTATGCGCCATCCATGCAAATTGCCAGCAACCCGTCATTCCCCCCGCTGCAGACAGCGGGCATGGCTCGCCGCGCAGCTGACTTGGGTATTCGCACCATTGCCGACATTTACCCCAATAATAATTTCTTCACAATTCCTGAAAACGCAGCTCCACTCGACAAGTTACTCTATTACCAGATCAGGGCAACGTGTAGAAGTGATAACCCTACCTTTCCACTTGCCCCCCAGACCAACACCGCGCTCGAATACGTCCACTCTTCCACCTCTCCGCAAAAAATGATCACAAGACTATACGCTGTCACACTTGCGGCTTCCCCCATAAACACAGAGCGCACCCACAATGCATGGGGTGTAGACTTGGAAGGCGACCTCTCCCCCTAGCAATGGCAATACTGTTGTAACCAAATCAAGCGCCTCTCCCACAACTATCGCCTGCGGCTCATTCATTTAAAATATTTACACAGACTCTACCGCACCCCTACATTGCTACACAAGATGGGCCTGACGGATAGTGACAGATGCGCGCGTTGCTCGGCCCCCGGTGCGGACTTTGCGCATCTGGCCTGGTTGTGTCCCAGGGTTTCCTCGTTCTGGCTGGAGGTGTGCACTGTAATTAGCGATATCACACTTGAAAGAATTGTCCCTGATCCCCTACTGTGCCTCCTGGGTCATGTTAAGTACAGTTCGGACGCTAGCCGTAAATTGACTGCGATGCTCCTGGTGCTTGCCAAGCGCCGGGTTGCCATTCACTGGGGCCGCAAACCGGCGCCCCAGGTCAGACGCTGGTTGGACGACGCAGCCCACTGCCAGACACTCCTGGGTGAATTCTGGGACTTGATGCCAGCGGCAAGCAGACCCCCAGACATATGGGCCCCTCTCATTTCCTATTTACACCGTTTGGCTACCCTGGATGAACCTACAACAGATTCCCCTACCACTGATGCCCAGATTGCCAACGACGGTCCTGTAGACTCGAGCCTTAATGCCTGACAGACCACCTGCACGTCTCCCTAATGAAACAATCACATCTTACAGGTCGATGTGCAGCACCATGATACATCCCGATTGACGATTACCCTGCAGTGTCGATTCCATTTGTAAATGCAACTGTTATTATACTATTTGATGGGATGATAACCTGTAACATGTCGTATTTTTCAATAAAGGTTTTGAAAAATCAAAAAAAAAAAAGTAGTGGCCCTGGCGGATGGGGTCTTCAAGGCCTAATAAGGTTAATCCTTAAGCCAGCCCAAAAACATATGGTCCTGTAGCCAACCCTCCGCTGTACACGGCCAAAGGCCATGCGTGGCGGGTTTGGCTTTACGTATGGCAATAAAATATTACTTTAAGTAAAAAAAACAAGAAATTTACTGAAAAAAACAAAGGCTAAAGTAACGGTATAGTTTGGTGTGAAAAGAAGATCTGTTTTTGCTTTAAAAAAAAGAAACCTTAGAAATTCCCTGAAAAAAACAAAGATTAGAGGAACTTTATAGTTAGGTGAATATGTCAGTGACTAAATTAACGTTTTGAACAAAAAAAATTGAAATTCACCAATTAGAGTTAGCAGAGATAATTATATCTTGCGCCCCCGCCATGCACTACTTATGACCACACATATTACATCACTCATTACATGTTCGATAACATCATTTATGACATCACTGATGACATCTCAAATGACATCATTGATGGCATCACTGATGATATCCTCCATTGAGTGTGTTAGTTTGTTTTATAGTTTACATAGTGGCAGGTAACTACCATATTACTTTTCTACCTAATGTTGTAGAGCCTGTGACCAGCTAATCAGTATAAATGTTCACAAAATGCATGTGCTTCTAATGCACCTAATGTGAAATATAGATGTTTATTTTTATGGGATTTATAAAGCGCATGGCTGCCCAAGGGCTTCCCAATGCTGCCAAATGGAGGCACAGTGTAGAGGAGGAGGAATCATGGGAACAACAAAGTCTTGATTTTTTTCCTGAAACTCTGTTCATCTTTAAGCAGTCTCAATTCCGTGGTCATTGAGTTCCAGAGCTTTGGGACAAGGTGTGAGAATGGATCTCCCTCCCCATCTTGATCTCTTTATCCTTAGTGTGTTCATAAGGAAGTCGGACAAGGACCTAAGAGACCTATTGGGGACATATGGTGAGACAAGGGTCTTTAGCAGGGCTGGACCCCTGCCATACGTGGCTTTGTGAGCAAGTCAGAGGGCTTTGAACCTGACCCTGGAATGAATAGGTAACCAGTGCAGCTTGTTCAGAGAGGATCTCACTGACTCCTGTCTAGGAATCTTCAGGAGCATCCTGGCCGCAGCGTTTTGGACAACCTGGAGCCTGTCGACCACCTATTTAGGGGCCCCCAGATACAGGGAGTTACCGTAGTGCAGTTGTGAGACCACTAGAGCCTGGACCACTGTTCTCCGTGCCTGTTCTGGGATGAGGTCTGTGATCTTACGGATCATGTGTAGTATGCCGAAGCAGGTTGCTGATAGTGTTTTTGCTTGGATTTTCATGGAAAGGTTGTGGTCTAACCACATCCCCAGGTTCTTTATGGAAGACTTCGGAGCGGGGTGCATCCCAGTCTTCTGGCCAACTAATCCTGGCCCATGACCCTGGGCAATTGCCCAGGAATATCAGTTTTGTTTTCTCACCATTCAATTTTGGGCTGCAATTGGCCATCCAACTTGCTATCTTTTCTATGCACGGTTCCAACTGAAGATGATTCGAGTTCATCTCCTCAGACACTGAGACTACTAATTGTGTCTCGTCAGCGTAGGACACAATTGACAGCCCAAACTCCTGCACGATTTGTGCTAAAGGACTCAGATAAATGTTAAACAAAGTGGGGCTGAGCAACGAGCCCTGGGGTACTCCGTAAGGGGCCGAAAACGTGTCTGAAAGGTTGGCCGATTCCATACACTGGAATGATCTGTCGCTTATGAAAGAAGCAAGCCATTGGATGGCTTTGTCCTGGATCCCAATCTCCCTTAGTCTATATATTAGGGTTCTGTGATCCACGGTGTCAAAAGCCGCGCTTAAGTCAAGGAGCAGAATGGGGGCAGATCCCCCTGGTTCAGTATCATTTTCAACTTCTCGATCTATCTATCTATCTATCTCTCTATCTATCTATCTATCTATCTATCTATCTATCTATGTATCTATCTATCTATCTATCTATCTATCTCTATATATTGTATATATATGTGTGTGTGTGTGTATATATATATATATTCACTGAAAAACCATAGGTTTCAGGGACGTTATAGTTAGTTGGACATTTCACTCGTACAAAACCATAGAAATTCCCCCGTTATAGTTAGTTCAGCTAACTATAACTTGCGCCCCCGCAATGCACTGCTGATGACGTCACATATTACATCATTCATGACATGGTCAGTGACATCACTGATGACATCACTGATGGCTAGTTGGCCCCCAGGGACCCTCAGGATTCAAGGGGACTTAATCCCCCAACTTAAAACGCGCCACAGGGCGCGTTTGCACACTTGTCACATCAGGCCACGCCCCCTCCCTGCACCACTGTGCAAACGCGGCCCCTGGCACGTTGTAAATTGGGGGATTAATTCCCCTTGAGTCCTGAGGGTCCCTGGGGGCCAACTAGCCCACCAGGTACCTCCAGTAAGCGCCACAGAGCTGTGTTGCAGAGAGGTGTAAAAAGGGGCATGGCCTCTGAACACCTCTCTGCAACGCAGCTCCCTGGCGCATACTGGAGGTACCTGGTGGGCTAGTTGGCCCCCAGGGACCCTCAGTATTCAAGGGGAATTAATTCCCCAACTTACAACATGCCAGGGGGCGCGTTTGCTGAGTGCTGCAGGGAGGGGGTGGGGCCTAGCTGCGATGCCGGCTTTAAAAAAAAAAAAAAATTTAAGAAGGGGGGATGTGTGGCCTTCCTTCTCTTTCCTTTTTTTGGGCCCTGGGGACCCCATCCCCCAGGGCCTGACCCCTTTTTAAAAAAATTAAAAAAATGTAAACGGGAAGGGGGCCGCGTGGGCCCCCCCATGGCCAATTCCGGCCCGGGGACCCCATCCCCTGGGGCATGGCCACATATATTTTTTTTTTAGGGGGGGCTGCGTGGCCCCCCTCCTGAGGCCTCTATTGGCCCCGGGGACCCCATCCCCCGGGGCCGGCCTTTATTTATTAATTTTTTTATTTGGGGAGGGGGGCCGCGTGGCACCCCTCCCGGGCCACTTCTGGCCCCGGGGACCCCATCCCCCGGGGTCTGGCCATCCTTTTGTTTTTTATTTTTGGGAGGGGGGGCCGCGTGGCCCCCCTCCTCAGGCCAATTATGGCACCGGGGACCCCATCCCCTGGGGCCTGGCCTCTCCATTTTTTTTTTTTATAATATTCACAGGGGAGGGGGTCGCGTGGCCCCCCGGGGCCTGGCCTCACCGTTGGGGACCGTGGGGGGAGCCCCAATGCCCCCACGGTCCCGCCGGCTCCCCGCATCCGGCGGGAGCTGGCATTGCTTTTCCACACGGGGAGCTGCTGACATGCAGCTCCCCGTGTGGAAAAGCAATCAGCTTTAGATTTTGGAAGCGAGAGCAGGTTTCCCTGCTCTCGCTTCCAAAATCCAAAGCAAGTTTGCTATGACAGGGCGGGAGCCGCACGGCTCCCGTCCTGCCATAGCAAACAGCAGTGTCCTGGGGGTGGGCACCCCGGGACCCTGCAGGAGCTGGCCCTGGGGGGTGGTGGTCCCCAGGGCCATGGATGGCTCCAGGAGGGGGGCCGCGCGGTGGTCCCCGGGGCTCGGGTGTCTGCTACGGATCCCCAAATCTCAATATTAAGTGCCCCGGGGAGGTGCTGGTCCCCGGCGCAGTGTGGGGGGGCTTGAGCCCCTCACACTAATTATTTTTTTTAGCCCCGGGGAGGAGGCGGTCCCTGGGGCTCGGGGGGGCCAGGAGGCACCCGTCAATTATCATAAATGCTTCGGGGAGGTGGTGGTCCCCAGAGTAGCGTGGGGGGGTTGGGACCCCCCACGCATTTCTTTAGGTAGCCCCGGGGAGGTGGCGGGCTACGGGGGGGCTGCGTGCCCCCTGCATTTAATTTAATAAGCCCTGGGGAGGTGGTGGTCCCCGGGGCTGCGGGGGCCCCTGAGGGCCCCCGCAACATTATTTATAAGTGCTCCTGGGACCTGGCCCACCCGGGGGCTTTTTGAATACGAAGCGCGGCAGCCCGCGCTTCGTTTTTTTTAAACATTTTCGTCCGGATTCACGCATCCAGCGCGGATCGGACAATTTTTTTTTTAATTGCCTTTTTTGGCCCTGGGGGTCCTTGTGGGACCCCCTGAGCAGGCCTAGGGGGTCAGGGTGTTTCTACCCTGCCCCTTTTCTTTTTTTTACTTTTGTTTTACTGTTTTCTTGTGACTCGGTTCTACCGAGTCACAAGATGGCTGCCAACACTTCCTGGTTTGGAGTGTTGGCAGCCAATCACAGTGAAGCTCGTGGTCGGGAGGGTTTGCGAATCCACCGCGGCCATAGATATCGAAACTTTTATTTTTTGAATTTTTCACCAACTACTGAATGGATTTACACCATTTAAAAAAAAGGACGCTTTCTGAACTAAGCACTACCTTTTTGCCAAATTTGGTGTAATTCAGTTCAGCAGTTCGAGCTGTAGCCGTGTCTAAAGTTTCCTATGGGAAATTGATTTTCCGACCCTTTTTGTTTTAATTTCTCAGGAACTACTGAACGGATTTACACCATTTAACAAAAAGGACTCTTTCTGAACCAAGGGCTACCTTTTGCCAAATTTGGTGTAATTCCGTTCAGCAGTTCGGGCTGTAGCCGTGTCTAAAGTTTCCTCTGGAAATTAACATGGAGAAAACACGTTTTGGGACACCCTTTTTTCTTGGCCCCCGCTTGGCGAATCACGCCGAAACTTTCAAGACAGGAGCTGACCAGAGCGCCCGACTAGTTTTGAAAATTTCGCGAAGATTCGTCAAACGACGCTAAAGTTATTGGTAAACATAAAATGCTTTTCCTATGGAAAATAGGTCCTAATTATAACTACCTACTGGCGACCGCCAATAGGTAATATATATATACCTTCAATGCACATGTCCAAAACTATACGTAGGGAGCACCATTCATATGGCACATGTGAGAATTCTGCAACACCTCAGGGCAGTGAAAAATAGAGAAAAAAGTTATCCTGTCGCCAGGCACATTAATGTGGTCCATCGAGGAAATGTGAATGAGCTGTTTTATTATGTAATTGATTCAGTTCCAAAAAGAGGTGGTAACCGAGAACTTAAATTAAGACAGTTGGAATCAAGATATATTGTGATGTTGAATACTAGAATTCCACATGGCCTCAACTCTGATGAAGAGTTACATGTACATATTTAGAAAGGATCCTTCTTCTTCTCTCCTGAACAGCCAAAAGGGATCACATGTGAGTAGACAGAGGTGCAACATTTTGGTTAAGAAGATAAGCATCTCAGAAAACAAGAGTGGTCGTAAAAGAGAAGGCATAAAAAAGCACTTGCATTTATAATCACAAGTTTCGCTTATGTTAATGTATTGTTGTAATAAATCAGTGAGATACTACCATAGAAAGTTTATGTATATGAAGAGATGATAATAGTTGTGAGGTACAAGTATAGTAGCCCAAGGTATGTGTCAAACATAATATACGAAAAGCAAGGGGAGGAATCTTCTGCTTTGGAGTTTGACTGTCGAATAAGGAATATATTTTGCACAGACACTAGCCAAGAATCCCCATTTGTGTGTGTGGCACCATCTGGATATAATAATATGTGTATATAAAAGTGATAGAGATATTTTATTAATATATTTATGAAAGTTTGCTTTTATAATGTTGTGCAAAAAGTGATTATGGTCCTGGAGGAGGTTCAAATAGGATATTACTGCCCTAGCACTTTAAGACAGTTTGGCAACATGAAATATAGCACTTGCACTTTATGAAAGCTGGGCAATGGTTACTTAAAGCACTTGCACCTTAAATAATTAATTTAGAGCAATGGAGTAGTACACATAGGATGACTTAAGTAGGCACTGAATTTATGCATGAGCACTTTATTTTGACGTTAATAACCAACCTGTGCAATATAATTGTGTAAATATCTGAGATGCGGTTAAGTAGGATTACTTTTAAATATTGGAGTCAAATGGCGATATGAATTTGACATAGGTAGAAAAAACAAAAAATGTAAAATAATAAAGAAACTAAAAAGACAATAAAAAGAAAAATAATGTGTAAAGAAAAAAATAAACAAGATTGATTGTAAGCAGTTTATGTGCCATAACATAATTGCCATTTGGTATGTTTTCTATGTTTATTAAGTTTGGAATAACCCTGGACGGTAAAATCCCCTCCGCTCGCGGAGTTTGCGGATTTTTGGCAACTCCGCATTCCACGTAGAACGCGGAGTTACCGAAAACTCCGCAATCCGCAGCGTATCGGAGTTTTTCCCTTGTTCGCGCTTTCAAAATGCGTTTTTGCGCGTGCGGTAGCGACTTACAAGGATCCCTGCATTCGCCGACGAGTTTTCCTATCCGTTCGCGTGCGCCACGAGATTTTGGTAGCCGGCGGCGCGAACCCGCGAGAGTGCGCGATCGCGAACACATCATTCGGACACGCCATCAGACATCCGCGTTCGCGAACAGGAAATACGCATCGCGAACGGGCGGGACAAGTGAAAAACAAGATGGCCGCGCCCATTGGCGACCGCATGGGCAAGTTCGCGAGATATTTCCCCCCGAGCACGCAAACAGCGTCCCGAATACGCAATACGCATTCCCGAACAGGAAAAACGCATCACGAACGGGCGGAACAAGCAACTCTGCGTGCTCGCGGAATTCTGCGTAGCTCGTGGAGTTTTTCTACCACTTCGCGGAACTCAGCGTAGCGCGACTACGCGAACTCCGCCCAGGGTTAGTTTGGAACCATGTGATCCACTATTTAAGATATGGCAATTAATGGTGCCTAGTGTGTGATCAAGGCAGTAGTTACTGCCGAAACGCGTTAAAGCCAGGAATAAATGTGCGTTGGTTTTACCTTACCCTGCTGTGTCGGTGTCCGGTCTGTGATTGAAAACTGGAATATATATATTATCTACCGGCGGTCGCCAGTAGATAGTTATAGTTAGGACCTATTTTCCATAGGAAATCAGCGACATTCTATTTGAAATAACTCTTGCGCTCGGTTGACGAATCTTCGCAAAGCTTCCAACTTGTTGGGGCGCTCCGCTCCGCTCCTAGCCTGAAAGTCTCGGGTTGATTCGTCAAGCGGGGCCGAGAAAAAGGGGGTCCCAAAACGCGTTTTCCCCATTCATTTTTCCATAGGATCCTTTCATCGTGGCTACAGCCCGAAATGCTGAACGGAATTACACCAAATTTGGCAAAGAGGTAGCCCTTGGTTCAGAGTTGTGCCTTTTGCTTAAATGGTGTAAATCCGTTCAGTAGTTTCTGAGAAAATCACAAATAAAATCACATATATATCTATGGCCGAGTAGGGTCCGCGTACCCTCCCGATCAACACTCCAAATCAGGAAGTGTTGGCAGCCATTTTGTCCTCGGTAGAACCGAGGGACAGAAACAAGTGCGCAAAGCGCAAAAGGGGCAGGGTAGAAACACCCTGACCCCTAGGTCTGCTCAGGGGTCCCACAAGGACCCCTAGGCAGAAAAAAGCATTTTTTTTTTTTAAATCGGCGGGATGCGCATAGGGTGCGCGGATCCCACCGAAAAAATGAAACGAAGCGCGGTGTCCCGCGCTCGTTATAATTGGCCCCGGGTGGGCCAAGTCCCGGGGCATGCAGGGGGTTATTTATAATATGTGGGGGCCTCTAAGGCCCCCAAGCCCGGGACCGCCACCCCGGGGCTTTAAAAATAAATGGTGCGGGAGGGCTCTCGGCCCTCCCGCAGCCCCGGAGACCGCCACCTCCCCGGGGCTTCTTTTTATTTAAAAAATAATTACCTGTGTGGGGGCCTCGAGCCCCCCACACACCCCGGGACCGCCACCTCCCCGGGGCACTAAAAATTTCAATATGGGGGTCCATTACGGACCCCCAGAGCCCCGGGGACAACCACCTCCCCGGGGCTTTGTTGATGGAGGGAGGTAGGGCCGCGCGGCCCCCCTCCTGGAGCCTGTAATGGCCCTGGGGACCGCCACCCCCCAGGGCCGGCTCCTGCAGTGTCCCTGCACGGGAGCCTCGCGGCTCCCGTCCTGTAATAGCAAACTGCTTTGGATATTGGAAGCGAGAGCAGGAAACCTGCTCTCGCTTCCAATATCCAAAGCAAATTGCTTTTCCACATGGGGAGGTTAGCAGCTCCCCATGTGGAAAAGCAATGCCGGCTCCCGCAGGAGGCGGGAGCCGGCAGAGTCCGTGGGGGAGTTGGGGTCCCCACGGACCCCAAAGGATAGGGCCAGCCCCGGGGGATGGGGTCCCCGGGGCAAGTAGTGGCTCGGGAGGAGCCATGCGGCCCCCTCCCCAAAAATAATAAAAAATATTTAAAAAATAAAAATAAAGGCCTGCCCCGGGGGATGGGGTCCCCGGGGCAAAAGGAGGCCTGAGGAGGGGGCCACGCAGCCCCCTCCTTAAAAATGTATTTAAAAGTGTGGCCATGCCCCTGGGGATGGGGTCCCCGGGGCCGGATTCGGCCACGGGAGGGGGGCCACGCGGCCCCCTTCCCGTTTAATTAAAAAAAAAAAAAAAAAAGGGATAAGGCCATGGGGGATGGGGTCCCCAGGGCCCAAAAATAGGAAAAAGGAAGGGGGGCCACACAGCCCCCCTTTGGGGAAAAAAAAACCGATCGGGCCGCAGGCCCCGCCCCCTTCCTTTACCACTCTGCAAATGCGCCCCCTGGCGTGTTTGCAGATGGGGAACGAATTCCCCTTAAATACTGGGGGTCCCTGGGGGCCAACTAGCCCACCAGAATCCTCCAGTATGCGCCAGGGGGCTGCGTTGCAGAGAGGTGTATAGAGGCCACGCCCCTTTTTACACCTCTCTGCAACGCAGCTCTGTGGCGCTTTTTGGAGGTACAAGGTGGGCTACTTGGACTCCAGGGACCCTCAGGATTCAAGGGGACTTAATCCCCCAACTTAAAACGCGCCACGGGGCGCGTTTGCACAGTGGTGAAGGGAGGGTGCGGGGCTTCAGGTGACATGGTGCAAACAGGCCCCGTGGCGTGTTTTAAGATGGGGAATTAAATCCTCTTCAATCCTGAGGGTCCCTGGGGCCAACTAGCCCACCAGGTACCTCCAGTAAGTGCCACGGAGCTGCGTTGCAGAGTGTTGTAAAAAGGGGCGTGGCCTCTGAACACCTCTCTGCAACGCAGCTCTCTGGCGCATACTGGAGGTACCTGGTGGGCTAGTTGGCCCCTAGGGACCCTCGGGATTGAGGAGGAATTAATTCTCCAACTTAAAACGCGCCACACGGCGTGTTTGCAGACATATATCCTCAGGCCCCACCCCCTTCCTTCACCATTGTGCAAATATTCCTCTAAAATCAGCCGAACTACGAATTCCGATTTACTCACCTGTTATCAGGAGAGACCTCAGTGCTGCATCTTTGAGCCCAGTACTGATCCTGAAAAGTAATTTTAACCGTACTTACCAGTAACTTGAATTTCCTTCCATAGGATATCATTGCCTGCTTTTTGCTGAAAAGTTTCTGTCGATTTTTGAAACATACAAATATTCCTCTAAAATCAGCAGAACTACGAATTCCGATTTACTCACCTGTTATCAGGAGAGAACCCAGTGCTGCATCTTTTAGCCCAGCACTGACCTTGAAAAGTAATTCTAACCGTACTTACCAGTAACTTGGATTTCCTTCCATAGGCTAACATTGACTGGTTTCACTTGGAAATTCTTCTAAGTGTGGATTTTTGAAACATACAAATATTCCTCTAAAATCAGCAGAACTTCGAATTCCGATTTACTCACCTGTTATCAGGAGAGACCTCAGTGCTGCATCTTTGAGCCCAGTACTGATCCTAAAAAGTAATTCTAACCGTACTTACCAGTAATTTGAATTTCCTTCCATAGGAATCCATTGTCTGGTTTTCAGCAGAAAAGTTTCAAAGTGTCGATTTTCACAAACTACAAATATTCCTTAAAAATCGCCTGTATGACTTAAACGCATTCTTTCAACTGTTTACAGGAGATGCACCAGTGCTGGATCCAGGATCCACCACTGAGTAAGAAAAAGTAACGATAACACTACTTACCTGCTAAGTGAATTTCCTCCCATAGGATAACATTGGTGATTCTATGTGAAAAAGTTTCTAAGTGTCAACTTTTAAAATACAATAATATTCCTTAAAAATCACTACTGTAACCAAAACGCTTTTACTCAACTGTTTACAGGAGATATCCCAGGACTGAATCTAGGATCCAGTCCTGTGGTTAGAAAAGTAATCCATAAAGTAACTAATTGCATTTAACTTGAAATTCACATTGAGCTCAATGTTGCATTGTGTTTGAAATTGTGTTGCCCATTGCAACAACTTAAAAGTTTTTTTGCCTATTTGCAAAGTATTTAAACTAAAGTAATTCATTCTGAGAAAGTATATTTTGTAATGTAATGTATAATGTAATTACAATGTATTTAAAAAAATAAAATATCTAAAAATAAATAGTTTAAAAAATGAAGTAAATCAGTATCAAAAAAATAAATATAACAATTAATACATTTAAAAATTGTCATTTATAAAACCTTTGAAATTCACTGAAAAAAACCATAGGTTTCAGACATGTTATAGTTAGGAATTAGCATTTAAAAAACCTTTGAAATTCACTGAAAAAACCATAGGTTTCAGGCACGTTATAGTTAGAAATTAGCATTTAAAAAACCTTACAAATTCACTGAAAAAACCATAGGTTTTAGGGACAGTTATAGTTAGTTGGACATTGCACTCGTACAAAACCCGTGAAATTCCCCCGTTATAGTTAGTTCAGCTAACTATAACTCGCGCCCCCACAATGCACTGCTGATGACGTCACATATTACATCACTCATGACATGGTCAGTGACATCACTGATGACATCGCTGATGACATCTCAAATGACATGACTGATGACATCACTGATGACATCATCCATGTGATAATTTGATGCATCTTCTCACACCCTAATATAACTTTTGATACACCCACTGTAAATTACAGACTGCCATTGTCAAAACCATAGACACTCCAACACCAATTAATATATACACACTCACTGATTCTTAGGTCTACACACACACATCTACTCACTCACCCGTACAGTCACTCATACTTATAGTCACTCAGTACAGGACTATTATATGCACTCATACACCTATATAAACACTCACACACCGCCACTCATCCATAGAGGTACTCACACGCCTAGTCAGTCATGCAAAAAATTAAGCACACACCCATTTACTCACCTATACAGTTATACACACACCAGCTCACTTACTCATACAAATACTAGCACATTCTTACGCTCTTATACAATCTCTGATACAAGCACACACTCATCCATACAGTCACTCTCACAATCACACACTCTCGCTTATAGCTATTTGTATACTCCAACACACATATATACTGCCTTTCACATACGTAGTTACTCACACATGTACCACTTGGACATACATTCACTCACTAACACACTCTTACACACACTTACCCACCCATACAGTCTATCACAGATGCACTCTTGAAACCATCCACCCAGTGAATCACCCACTCACACATCTATGCACAGAGTCGCACACACCCCACCCACACAAACACTCAGGCACCCATACAGATACTCAGACAACCAATCAATAACTCATATAGACACTCATGTAGCTATTCACAAACCCATGCAGCCACTTACACAGCAACAGACAGATGGATACAGACATTCACCCAGTTTAGTCACTAACCCATGCATTCAGTAAGATACGTTTAATCACTCACTTATAGAGTTAGTCATGCACCTGCTAAATCATCCATTCAGACACTTATACACCCACTCATTCTTCAATACGCCTTTCCCTATATATATTAAACATATTTAAACTTTACAGAAACACACAGTCACTGGATGATGTCATCAGTGATGTCATTTGAGATGTCATCAGTGATGTCATCAGTGATGTCACTGACCATGTCATGAGTGATGTAATATGTGACGTCATCAGCAGTGCATTGCGGGGCGCGAGTTATAGTTACCTGAACTAACTATAACGGGGGAATTTCACGGGTTTTGTATGAGTGCAATGTCCAATTAACTATAACTGTCCCTAAAACCTATGGTTTTTTCAGTGAATATATATATATATACAGCCATGAAAGTACTGCAAATTTTGCACATTATTTAAATGTCATGATCTTAACAAATTTTTTAATATATGTATATAAAAAAAGTTGTTTTAGATAAGTATTTATACAGAAATAAAAGTAATTATGCACATGGTTTTAAATAATAAACATCAGACCCAAGAGTAAAACCAAAAAGGAAAACTATGACCTCTGTGCCTTTTTCAATTAAATGTATTTAGACAATGAAATGATGTATGGCTATACAGAGGTCTTGTTTCTTTTTAAATATTCATGGATATTTATAAACATTTTAAATATTTACGAATCGGTCACAGAGTCAATAAGCTATTGTGGAACTATTCAATGTAATGATGGAATGTAGACGGGTAGTCTTTTGTCCATATTCATGAATTAACTATGCACCTATCACTTTAAAAATGGGGAGAAAAAAATGTAGCATGTCATGTGATCAAGGCCCCTGGTGGGTTGAAACGCGTCATGGCGGCACAGCACGAAAAATAAATAATTGCACTGAATAAGAGGAGTCCGTGCCTTTTTTGATTCCTGGTTGTGGAGAATCGAGTGAAAAAGGAGTATCGGATATTTTGTTCTGAGAAGACTTCCTCAGAAAATCACGGACCCCCTCTCAAGTAAGGGCGACGCAGCAAGAAGTCGGATCTGGTGCAAACCGGAATAAATAGTCTCCTGGAGGAGAAAGCTGCAAACAAGTCCCCAGATTACGGAAGTATACCTACGGACTGTGGCCAAGTGGTGGAGTTTGTGTCGGAGGACACAGAAAACACAAGCGGGAGCCCCGAGGAAGGAAAACGCCCAAAATAATCTGGTGAGAGGTGTGCACGAGCGAAAGACTGTTCAGTTTAGCAGGATTATCGCGTGTGATATATTGAGTGCAATAATGGCCGCTGACGTGCTACGAGGAAGGGAGGAGGCAGCGGAGGAAATGTTCTCTGAAACAGCAAGTGCCCCGATTCAATTGCAGCCCAGTAGAAATGGGAACAGTGGGGGCAGTGGAAACATCAAAGAACTGTATAAAAAACTAGAAAAACTAATGCGGTCCGAACAGGCGAAATGGTGGGAGCACAGGTCCCTCTCCAAGTATTTGGAGGTAGGTAGGATCCCCGAGGGTTACGAATCATGCTTGCTCCAAGCTACGATAATCCTAATCCACAAATGTTACATGAGTGGGGGGAATGCAATTTGGAGTCGTCTAAAAGACTGGTTGAAATTCTGATAAAGTATGCAGACATCGATAGGCATGATTTGCAAAAGCAAATTGATGAAATTAACCAACAAATTGAACAGCTGGAGGGAAGTGATACGATGTCTAAAATGAGAGAAGAGATGTTGTCACGATTGAAAAAAGAGGAAGAAACTATTAAAAACGAAAAACATATAAATTTCAACGTGACAAAAATGACTATGAGCAAGGACAAATCTTTACCTTCTCTCGCAAATATAACGCGGCGAAATCAGCACAGAAGGGAGGTGTAACAAGAATAGATGCAGGTTCAGCAGCTGGTCCGAGTAGGGAATTACATATGGCGTCCTCATACTCTGAATTAAGTTCCTCTGTAGAAACAGAGTCGGAATCGGAGTTCAGCACGAATACGACAGGAGGTACAAAACAGCAGCGAAGAAAACATACAATAGGTGAAGAGCTGAATTTTTTAAGGGAAGAAAGACGACAGACCCTTCGTCCCAGGAACGCAAAGTTCAACACAAACAAAGGAGAAATGCAAAGCGACGCGAGAGAAGGAGAAGAAGGCGCGAAAACACAAACAAACAAAAAAATCGAACAACAGAGGGTGGCGCCGCAAGTAGCCCAAGCAACATCAAATGTAAATACCATCATTAATTTGTCAGATATCAATCTAGATGAAGCGGAAAAACAATTATTGGAGTTAGGACTAACATTTTGTCCGGAAAGTAATTTTGATTACCCCCAAACACGAGCAGACATCTATAAATTCATCCGTAAGTTAAAACTGCAGAAATATCACCAATTGAAACAGGATAAGGCTACTACTACAGTACAACCAAGGGTACAGCAGGATATTATGACGTCATTGGTAGCCTCTGATGTCAGCTTGTTGCAAGATCTTCATGCGCTCGAGAGAAATGATGAATATGGGCTATCGAATATAGAATCTACACAATCTCTCATGCAACAACAAGGAATCAATACGAATGTTGCACCAAGTACCGATTTTAAACCCAAGTCAAAATTTGTGCCGGTAATGACTAGAGACTCTATAGATACATTCAATGAGATAATTTCTGCAGAAATAAGAAAATTACATTTTAAAATACATACTAATCAGAGGAATCGTAGCATTAATCAGATCAAATATCAGCAAATGATAAAAAAATTGCGTGATAATGACTCAGTGGTAGTGCGAAACTCAGACAAAGGGGGTAACGTGGTCATCTGGCCGAAGGATCAATATATGGAGGAAGCTTTGAGGCAGTTGGGAGACCGAAACTGCTATAAATTAAGCTCAAGACAGGTCACAAAAACAGCACAAAGCGAATTATTTACTAAATTACTAGCTTGGAAAAGTATGGGATTAATTAATCAAGATGAACTGAAGTTTTTGAAAAATGATTATCCAGTATTACCTGTGATTTATTTTATCCCAAAAATTCACAAGGACAAACTACGACCCCCAGGAAGACCTATTATTTCGGCAATACAAAGCCTAAATGAGAATGTTGCTGTGTACATTGATTCGTTTTTACAAGAACTTGTAAAGGGTTTACCATCATATATACAGGACACCACAGATTTTTTAAAACAGATGAAAGGTGTCGAGTGGCAAAAAGATTACTTATTAATTTCAATGGATGTGTGTAACTTATATACATCGATACATCATCAAGATGGTATAAGAGCACTTGAACATTTCTTAGGCATGAGACCGATAGAATTCCACTCCCATAACAAAATGTTAATAGATCTAACAAAATTTGTTTTGAATAATAATTATTTTTTATTCCAGCAACAGATTTACCATCAAGTGAGAGGCATAGCTATGGGCGCGAGTTTTTCACCTAGCTACGCCTGTCTTCACATGGGATGGTGGGAGGAGATGGTCGTAAAATCAAAATATGCAGATGTATTGGCAAAAAATGTGGTAAAGTGGGTTCGTTTCATAGACGACCTATTTGTGATATGGCAAGGTGATAAACGAAGTGCAGAGGAATTTATTAATATGCTAAACAACAATGACATAAATGTTCAACTCACATATGAAATCAGTGACAAATCTATTTGCTTCCTAGATGTAGAGGTATATGTATTTGAAAACAAGGTGGAAACAAAACTGCACCGAAAAATTACGGCTGGCAATACCATCTTACATTCTAACAGCTTTCACCCCAAACATACAATCCATAGTATACCATACGGTGAAATGTTGAGAATACGGCGTATCTGCAGTAGGGAAGTAGATTTAGTAAAAGCACAGGAAGAATGTAAATCTCGTTTCCTGGCCAGAGGTTACTCAGAACGTATTGTGGATGAGGCCATCCGTAAAACTAGAGCCCAACCACGTGAGGACTTATTATCCAAACCATCGGCAGGCAAAACCAGGCAAACATCAAGTGCAATAACCACTGTAAGTAGCCCCAGACTAATTCTCACCTATAACAAGCAAAGAGACAGCATAAGAAAGATGGTAAAAAAGAATTGGCATTTAGTGCAAAGTGATCCTATTATAGGGATGAAAATGCCATCAACCCCCTCTATAACATATAGAAGAGCTTTAAGCACAGGAGATTGCTTAGTAAGCAGCAGTCAAGAAATAAAAATGAATACCAATTGGCTGTCCAACCGCAAAGGTTTCGTGAGATGCCTGTCATGTAAAGCATGTAAATATGGGGAAAGCAAAACCTCTTATCAAACAGCATTCAAGGATAGTCCTACTACAATAGAAAAGTTTCTAACATGTAAGACTGAGTTTGCCGTATATGTGCTGGAGTGCTCTTGTGGACTGCGGTATGTGGGAAGCACAAAATTGCAGGTCCACAAGAGAATACTCTAGCACATACGGGCCATTACTAACAATGATACTACGTATCCAGTGGCCCGTCATTTCAGAGAGGTCCATGCAAACAATCTAGACCACCTGAAATATTATGTGATAAATGGCGTTCCCCCATTGAGACGAGGAGGGAACAGAGAGGCTATACTAAGGCGACTAGAAACGAGGCATATCCTAGAAATAGACAGCAAAAGCCCACATGGGTTAAATACTACAGAGGACTTGCATACATGGCTCTAATGATAGGTTTCATAATTATTCTGGTGGTAAATATACAAAATAAACAGAGAACTAGTATCACATGGTTTTAATAAGCTGAAACTCTTATCCCTATTAAAACTTTTTTTCTTGTTTTATTGATTTTGGTGACATGGGCTCATGTCACAATAAAAATATTTTGCACTAGCACTTTATAGGTGTGACTCATACTCTGGAAGTATGAGACAAATGGAATATTGTTTACAAATTGCACTGTAAATTGCACTTCGTAATGAATAATGGACATGTTGACATCTACTGTGAGCATTTTGAAAAGCTGATCAGGTTGGGTTAAAATGATGCGAATGATAAAACCAAGTGAGGTAACAACTGAGACATGATAATAAGAAATGCTTTGTTTAGGTGCTAATGAATGAAATGTATTTATACAGCCATGAAAGTACTGCGAATTTTGCACATAATTTAAATGTCATGATCTTAACAAATTTTTTAATATATGTATATAAAAAAAGGTGTTTTAGATAAGTATTTATACAGAAATAAAAGTAATTATGCACATGGTTTTAAATAATAAGCATCAGACCCAAGAGTAAAACCAAAAGGAAAACTATGACCTCTGTGCCTTTTTCAATTAAATGTATTTAGACAGTGAAATGATGTAGGGCTATACAGAGGTCTTGTTTCTTTTTAAATATTCATGGATATTTATAAACATTTTAAATATTTACGAATCGGTCACAGAGTCAATAAGCTATTGTGGAACTATTCAATGTAATGATGGAATGTAGAGGGTAGTCTTTTGTCCATATTCATGAATTAACTATGCACCTATCACTTTAAAAATGGGGAGAAAAAAATGTAGCATGTCATGTGATCAAGGCCCCTGGTGGGTTAAAACGCGTCATGGCAGCACAGCACGAAAAATAAATAATTGCACTGAATAAGAGGAGTCCGTGCCTTTTTGATTCCTGGTTGTGGAGAATCGAGTGAAAAAGGAGTATTGGATATATATA